>BQNB010119178.1:1250-18306 GCA_026074375.1 Tanacetum coccineum
GTGAATAATGTACTGACACGTCTGACCCGAAAATCATACAATCAAGGAAAGCTTTTCACCTAAATACGCGGAGAACATAAATGAACACCTGAATGAAAAACCGTATTCCAAGGAATATGTGTAAGCTGCATTAACAAAGTAAAAGAAATTCACCTATATTGAAGGACAACGTACTACACGTACAATAAAAGCTTCCACAACACTACATCCAGCAAATTAAACAAACACCACAAACAGCGGCACGACGGAGTTTGACTTGATCAAGTGACACTGCTATTACATGTACCTAAAATTCAACAAATATCAGGAAAGAGTTGAGATCCTCAAAAAACAAGGGCAAAAAAAAAACAAATGGGTTAATCCTAACCACTCATTTTTTCATCATCCACTTTTCCACCTTTTTCTTAAAACTCAAATATCTAGCAAACGATAAATCGTTAAACGAAAAAAAATACACCATCGCGACGAGTATTTTTTTATCTTTCTATAGAGGGGCACTTATATATACTTTCGACGAACTTTTTTCGAATTTTTTTTTTCAATCACGTCAGAAAAAATCTCATGGGATTTTTTGAAATCACATGAGATTGTGATACAAATCTCATGTGATTTTTTCAGACGTGATTTTTCGACGAACTCTTTTTTCGAAAAAAAAATTTCAATCACGTCTGAAAAAATCACATGAGATTTGTATCACAAATCACATGTGATTTTATGAAATCACATGAGATTTTTGTATCACAAATCACATGTGATTTTATGAAATCACATGAGATTGTGATACAAATCTCATGTGATTTTTTCAGACGTGATTGAAAAAAAAACGGAAAAAAAGTTCGTCGAAAGTATCGCAACGAGTAATTTTTTATCTTTCTATAGAGGGCACTTATATATATATTTTCGAAGAACTCTTTTTTCGATTTTTTTTTCAATCACGTCTGAAAAAATCACATGAGATTTGTATCACAATCTCATGTGATTTCAAAAAATCTCATGTGATTTTTTCAGACGTGATTGAAAAAAAAAATTCGAAAAAAGAGTTCGTCGAAAGTATATAGAAGTGCCCTCTATAGAAAGATAAAAAATTACTCGTTGCGATACTTTCGACGAACTTTTTTTCCGTTTTTTTTTCAATCACGTCTGAAAAAATCACATGAGATTTGTATCACAATCTCATGTGATTTCAAAAAATCCCATGAGATTTTTTCTGACGTGATTGAAAAAAAAAATCGAAAAAAGTTCGTCGAAAGTATATATAAGTGCCCCTCTATAGAAAGATAAAAAAATACTCGTCGCGATGGTGTATTTTTTTTCGTTTAACGATTTATCGTTTGCTAGATATTTAAGTTTTAAGAAAAAGGTAAGAAAGTGGATAATGAAAAAATGAGTGGTTAGGATTAACCCATTTTTTTTTTGCCCTTGTTTTTTTTGAGGATCTCAACTCCTCCAAATATATATACTACAAAATTTTCTCGTGTGTCCTTATGAGGATTGAACTCTCGATCATTTAATTGTGAAACTTCTCACTTAATATGAGATATCATTGAACAATATACTAATTATCATTTTGCTATTTTGTCTTTTTGCAGCATATCACTTGGGCTTCCACTTTGGGCCACTTTATTGGGCTCCCACTTTGGGCCGACCCAATTGATTTTTATTTTTAAATAAATTAATTAATTAAAAAAAATTGGTTGGCACAAAATAAGGGAAAAAAATTACAATAGTACCGACTTATTCAGATAAAAAAATACTTTCGGAAATATCTTTGATACCTAATAACTTTAAAATAACGACAGGGTCACAAACATCTAACTTTAGATTGCATTAAACGGTGTCGTTTTACACCACTAAAAAAAACCCATATAGAAAAAAAAACATTTAAACATGAGGCCCAACACATAAGCTCATATAAAAAAACAAGAAACTATTACATGAGACCGAAAAAATAACTTCGCAAAAGAAAAAAATTAACGCCCCCAACAACGCGCGGGACATAAGCTCATATAAAGAAAAAAAAACTATTAAACATAATACCGAAAAAATAAACCCACACAAATATTTCAATGCTTCTGACGCCCATAAAATTATATTAAAAAAAACCCAAATAGCAAAGAAAAACAGACCTTTAAATATAAAGCCCAACACATAAGCTCACATAAGAAAAAAAAACTATTAAACATTAATAACGCGCGAAAAATTAACGCCCCGCAGCAACGCGCGGGTAATCCTTGCTTGTTAGAATACAAATTGCGATGTCCAGAGAACTTGTGATCGAAAATAGTTCGAGTTCGTTCAAAAAAAAATAGCTCGAGTGGATTTCCTTATTACCCGAAAAGGAATCGGAGAAGAAGAATAACAGTATGCAAGTAATAATAAAAAGATTGTGATATTTGGACAATTGTAAATGTGAATAGAGAGTGATTTGTTGTATTAAAATATAAGGAATGCTAGAACCACAAACAAATTTTCACAAAAAGTTTTACAAAATGATTTGTCATGTAATTAGTGGCCTTCTCAAAGTTACTTTTGAATTCTCTCTCTTGTATGTATCCACAAGTTATATGACAAATCATTTTGTAAAACTTTGTGGAAGTTTGTTTGTAACTCTAGCATTTCTCTTAAAATATATATATGTACCAAGTCTTGTAGAAAATTATAGGAGTATATTTGTGGGGAGTTGTCTCCTAAGTCTTTACCAAACTAAGGTCTAAGAGGGTGTTTGGGGTTGCGATTCAAACCAAATTATCTGATTATTTCGTTTTGAAACTGAAATAATCTACTTTATAGTGTTTGAATGAGAAAACCAAATAAGTGATTATTTGCGTTTGAGTGCCCTCAAAGCGCCAGTTTGAAAAAGCAGCTACCTAGCTACTTTTTGGAAACACATTTTCATTTATGACAAGATTACACGATTGCCCCTAAAAAAATTTGTCTGTTTCTTGTTGCTTCTGTATGGAAACAAAATCAAATCTAAAAACTTAAAATAAATTTTTGTAAACAACGTATTATTTCTAACATGTGTATGTATATTCTTCATAGAGATGAGCACTAGAGTTTTACGTACACTAATGAGGTTTATAATGGTGCCAACTTTTTATATTTTCCAGAATTTAGAAGAAGGCGTTGGTGTGGTTTGGGATAGGAAATGGATTGATGGTGAGTGACAAGGATAATGTTAGAATAAAAAAATTAATGGTTTATACTTTATGGGTTTTGCTAACAACAGCCCTTAGGGTTGTTCTTAACAACTAATTTTTAAAATTTGTGTTAAGACAATATACAATGTCCAAATAAAATCATTCAAATTCAAATAAAATCACTAACAACTTCCTATAATTTCGCACACACAAATTCAATTCACACTTCTCATTGGCCATATTAGCGAAAAATGCGGAGCATGTTTAGAAATATGTCTTAATATTAGCATATTTTGTGGAAAATTTATTGTTATTGACAGCCCTAAGGGCTGCTGTTAGCATTTCCCATACTTTATATAGAATTGGCAGCTTTGAAAAATAATGGTTTATTAATGGTTGATAGTATGTTTTTTTACATTGTTGCATGTTATTTATTTATACAACATTATTTATTTATTTATTTCTATTTTGGTCATTTTACATGTAAAATTATATATAATATGATTTGTCAAACACTAAAAAAACTAAATATCTGATTATTGCGATATCAAACAGCCTAATCAAATCCAAACACCATTTTCCAAAATCACGTTTTGCAACAGCTGATTATCTGATTACTCGTTTTCAAAACGCATAATCTATTTTCTATAAGCAATCCCAAACACCCCCTAAATTGAACAAGTTATTCCTGTCGACAGGGAAAAGTTTACTAATAGTTATTACAAAATTATAAAACCTTACAAAAGGTAGGATAGCTCAGGTAAGAGCGTTTAATGCAACCCGCCCGGCCCGTCAGACTCGCTATTTAATGCGTATGACCCGTTATTTAATTAAATGTTGGCCCGACCCATTACGTGTCTTCATTATCTTCATCATCTCTCCCTCCTCTCCATTTGTCCCACTCAGTTACGAAACCCACCTTTTCCCCAAATCTTTTCTTCAACCTCATCATAGAAACACACACACAACTCAAACAGTTTGGGTTTTCCGATGAAGACTTTGATTTCCGACGGCGATACCTTCAACTCTAAAACAGGTATGTACTACCTTAATTTTAAACATTCGAAGTTAGTCTCTCTTTTTCATAGATTTTAGGGTTCTTAGTTGTTTTTGTGTGGTTTAGTTATGGAGTTTGATAATGGCTTTAGATGTGTCTAAGGATAAAATTAAAGGGTGTTTGGAATTGCCTTTATTTTTTTTTAACATTAATTATCACTTTTTGTGCTTAAAACTTTGGATGGTGGAAGAGTACTTTGTTTATCGGCTTATTTTAGCTTCACGCAATATTTCACATTAAACATTGTACTAAATTGTTTGTAATAAGCTCATTATATGCTTTTACTTAGAAGCTTATGTTGTTTAAAAATAAGATATTTCAGTTTGATAGGCTCACTTTTTGGTAAGCAAATGACCGATAAGCTCACTGAGGTGCAACTGTGACCATATGGTTGACTTTCAGTTTTTGTTTTCATCAGCATGGTTTCATTTACATGATTTTGAATTAATTTTAATTTTGCAACAATCGTATTTCGTTGCTATAACAACCATTAGACTACTGGAATATAGAAATTTATACTTTGCTCATGTTTTTGACAAAAATGAGCAAAATACATTGATTGTATTGCAACGGAAGGACAAGTTCATCACTTTGTTTTCTTTCTTTTTATGTGTTATCGCATAGAACGATTGTTTCACAATATTTAACAAGTATAGTTGTTGATAATCCAGTTAACTCTTACAAATAAGGGTATGGTCTTGCATTAGATGGGATTTTTACGTCATTGATACAAAAAGATTGGCAATGCATCATCCTACTGTATTTATTGATTTATTTGTTTAACGAAACTCTGAAAAAAAATCTTTGCATTCAGACGGTTATTCATAAGCTTTTTTGCTTTCGTCTACACCGAAATGCCCTTTTTCTTCATTTAAAAAATGCAATGAAAAGCATATATATAAAATGAAGGATGTTCTGAAAACTTTAGTTAGTCATGTGATTATCGTATGTTTGATTTTTTTAGTTTGCTTTGGATGTCGAGTTGTTTATGTCCTCGTGATATTCCAAAAATTGCACATGTCCGAGACGTTATTACTCTATTGCTAGTTTGTCATCTTATTTGAATGTTTGCACATGTCTAGGCAAGCATTGCCGGTTAGCTAATGGCGTTTCTATCATGAGGAGGATGAGACACGACACACAACGGCACATGCCATTGTCATGACGGCTGCAGCTAAACCACCAGTGGCGGCTGCTCAGCTTGCTAGGTTAGCCACGATGTCCGAAGACATGGAAATAATAACATGAACCGCATAAAGTATTGAAATTCAGTCTTTTACTTAATAGCATAGTTGTGGATGTGTGGTTATTAAAAAGTTGGTTGCGGCCTTCTCCTTATTGAAAAAATAATAATGGGTCTTTAAGAAGAAAGGTGGTGATAACTGCTCTTTTTCTTTTCCGCTTTTGATGCATCTCCAGTCTTCGGATAATTTTTTTGGAAATCTTATAGCCTAATCTGCTCTAAAATAGTATAAACTTTTATTGTTACTTTAAAACTACACTACACTCTAGTTTTAAGCTACAACTAAAAATTTGTTAGCAACGAAAAGTTCACACTCTTCCGACAAATGGACGACACGGTTTAAGTTATCTTTTGAACCGGTTGAGCACGAGAAATTGAAAGGGTTGAATGAGTTCCAGCTTTATTCTCCTTCACCTACTACATTGATTCATTTTCTTTAGTAATCCATATTACTTCATATTTCCATTCATTTTATTTTGTATGCATTAGAATTTTATTGACATTTTATATGTTTACTTGATTTTGTTTTTAGGTATTCGTTTTTGCATTAACACATACAGAGGTGCACACAATGATTCTTTGTACTCTACTGTTTGCCCGTTTACTGTGACAACTATGGTTATCAAGTGCTTATTTTCTGAAACTCTTTGATTCGTTCTCTGTAACGTGATATAGTGTAATATAAATGATTCTGAATCAGCCTTAGCATTAGGTTTGACCACGGGATATTTCAGTGAACGTTTTAATAATGATTTAAGAGGTTGCAATTTATATTGCCTTTGAATCGTCATTTGACCAATCATAATTCATAATGCAAATTACAAGTAGGTTGTTTATTTAATCTCAACCTACGATAATGCACATAAGTATTCTGATATGTTATGCATTCGGCCCATAGATGATCAAAATGATTTGATACAAATAGTTTTAATAGTTTTAGTCCCTGATGTGATGCAAGCAAGGGACAATAGGGATGATATAGGAAAGTTGATACAAACAATTTCTCAATCCATGCCTAGCAAACTAGAAGATCTAATAGAAGACATTAACAAAACTAATAATGAGAAAATTGCATCCATTGTTGTAAATTATTCCATGGGATGGGTCACACGAGTTGCAAAGAAGATGGGTATTAGACAAGAAACCTTTTGTTGATGCTGGACGATCAAGTCATAGATAGCGATGGTGGGATAAACTTTTCTTATAAAATACAACTACAATTTTAGCCTTATACAAGAACACATTTTTTTTCAGGATAACCTTTGAAGCATCAAATAGTTTAGCTGTCAAAATCCATGCTTTAACATCCTCAAATTAGGTCGCAACGAAACAATGTCCGGAAGGGTTACTTCATAATACAACAGCACAAGATATGAGAGAACGACCTCTAAATAAGTCGTTTGAAAAGTAATCTCGTTGATTTAATTAAAATTGAACTTGTTATATCGTTTGTCCCAAAGTTTGCATCAAAATGTAAAACTGAAATAATACAACGAGATTTGATAGTTTGAATGTAAGAAGAAATCTATGAATGCAATCTTGTAAAGTTTGGACTTCAATGCACACCAGATAAGCCAAGCATCTAATTCATCTGAGAAATACATGCTTAGAAGTGTCAACATAAAGTTGGTGAGTTCATAGGTTTATGTAAGCATAAGTGATGGACTCAAAGGTTTATAAAGTATGTATGATCATTTTAAACCTTATAATAGTCACATAAATGTAAGTATAAATGTTGAAATCAAAGGTTTATAAAGTGTGTATGACTATTTTAGTCCTTATAATAGTCACAAAAATGTAAGTATAAATGTAGAAATCAATTGAGTGTATTGTCTACTATTTCGCCACAGTGTCATGTAAATGTTTAGTGACTACTGCCTCCCTACAGTATCATAAAAAGTGTTTAACAATCAATGTCGTTCAATAAAAGTAGTGTGGATCACAAGATTTCAAAAGTGTATGACATTGTAACACATACAATATCCCAAATTGTAATTACGACTGCACTAAGCTCATGAAACTGACGCTCGACATGAATGGATGCAAATTAATGGAAATGTATGCCCCGTGTAGATGTCAACTCGTAACATCCCAAATCCGACATGGTATACGTCCGTTAGTTCAATTCGTCGAACTAGTGAGAGCTACTCACCCGAACGAGGATGTCAATCCCAAATAGATCTATTTATAACACTCGCGCTTACACAATGTAATTAACAGTTCATGATAATGGGCAGTGTGGGTTATCGTTACTTAGGCACGCTACGTAATTATTGTCAAGAATGAAAAGTGTTGTACTTGTGTCCTTTAATAAAATAAGCAATGTATCCCGCCGCGAGATATGTAAATGAGTATGAAAACGAGTATGTAAACAATTTTGGAAACGTGTATGTAAACGAGTATATAAACAAGTTATGAAATCAAGTATGTAAACGAGTTGTGAAATCAAGTATGTAAACGAGTTTGTAAATGTGCATGTATTTTTCCCCAAAATATTTCAAAACAAGTAAAATAAGGGCTATGACTCACCTCTAATGAATGTATTGATTCTAGAAAATCAAGTAAGTGAAACGTCACGTATGATCCGAAATGCAACCTGATTAATTTATAGGTCGTATAAGTGTAATGTATTAAAAATAAATACAACAATGTACATTATCAAGTTATATCACCACCTAATAGTTTTTGTGTAGTTTATAAGTGTCGAAACAATGTTTAAATTACACTTGATATATAATGTCCAAGTATATGTCTTCGAAACATTTTCTAATAACTATAAAATTAGTTATAGTCATTTCGTTTGATTTAGTATTTTTATTATTTATAAAGTGTCACAATATGTAGTTCAAGTGTTTTATAAAATAATATTCATAAGGTTTTAAACCGCGTATAAATATAATATAAGTAATGCTAAAATATTTTCTAAAGTTTTTATAGTCCAAACGAACCATCATTATTCATGTCAGAAAAATAGTGCAAAATTTTGTATAAGAAGTTACCTAGTTTCCATGGTGATTTTACTCATTTTTACACACTTTCGGGCTTAGAGAAACGCGATTTATAGTAAAATATCATTCCTAGTAACATTGTAGTTTTATACTTAAGTCGATTCGGACCCAAAAGCCCTCAAAAATACCATTTATAATTCGGCCAGCACCTTGCCGAAAAACTGTTTTGCCGATATTATTTCAAATCTAGTTTTGGCCATAATTTATTCGTTTTAAGTCTGTTTTTAGCGTTCTTTATATGCACGAAGTCGTGTGAAGATATACTAACACATTTTTTAAGGTTTTAGCTAGACTAAATGACCCTAACTTGCTGTCCTAAACCTGCTGCCCCAAAAGGGTATTTTACACATTTTCGTCAAGTATTTCTACCTCATTTTTATACCACAAATCCACTAGTCTAGGTATTTCAATCACCTTCCACAATCACAATCATCCATTAACCTAATCCCATCCAATACTTCACAATATCATGAAGTAATCATAAGATTAATTAAGCTAGTTTATGAACTTTAAACCTAACCACAAGTCTAAAATCATAAGTAAGTGGTTTTCTTAATTTATTTGCAAATGTTTATAAAAGTAAACTAGTTGGTGATATAACTTTATAATTAAGATGTTTATGTATTAAAATACATAATGAAAGTATGAACATAATCCATATGTATGAAAATCAAAAGAGTGAGTGTAGTATGCTTACAAAGTATGAAATCAAATAGAAACCCTAGATTTTGATTCTAAACCCAAAATCCTTATGAAAACCCTAAATCTTGATTATGAAAACCCTAACTTGATCTTGATAAACCCTTGCTTAAAATGGAAACCCTAACTTTCAAACTAACTTGAAACACCTTAGATTATACCCTTGATTAACCTTGTATACTTATAAAATCAATAAAATAAAAACTATGGATTATTTTCTATGGCTTATTTGAGTCGTGGCCTTATAGGGAGAGAAAGAGAGACTTGGTTATTTTATTTTATTTGCAAGTGAAATGGAAGTATGAGTTTCTAGTTGATGTGTTTCTTTATGTAGTATAAATATCTACGGAACAAATTCTCTTAATCCATGAAGATTAGGAAAAGGGGTGTGGTTGTGTAAGTGATTGGAATAGGAGGGGAGTGGTCTTGTAAGAAAAGTTTCTAGATGTGTAAGAACACTTGACTAAATGAGGGAAACTAGCACATGGTATGTAACTTAGTTAAATTTGATATTTTTTTGTGTGTGTATAAGAAGGGTGACCAGTTATAGTTGTTTTTGTGTGTAAGAGTTATATAAATTTTGGGTATTGGGTATAATTATGGGTATTTGGTTGAATGTAGAAAGGTAGAGTGGTTTACATACATGCAAAAAGGTTCTAAAGTACGAAATGTAAACGTTTTACATAATGTATAAAAATAATATAACACTTGTTTGACGTAAACTTTTACTTTTTTGGTGTCGGTTTACGTTGATTGTTGATTTTTAGTTTACGCGATTTAACTAAACGATTGAAATAAAATGTAAACGCGTAAAAGTTGAAAATAAATAGTTGAATATTTATTGTCGTAAAATGACCTGAAATTACGGATTGTTACACATGCCATTCATGGACATTGCAAAGTTTACAAGGGCATGTATATGCGACCTAAAAACAAACATAATTGTTTTTGATCATGTAGCTCTTGAAGGTAAGGAAGCCGTAGAAGCAGCAGATTGCATAATTTGCAACTCAGCCATGGTTCGGGAGCCTGAGGCATTCATCCTATTTGCAAATATATTGCCAATAGGTTCACTTTTTGCATCCGATAAATTCATAAAACAAGCAGGCCACTTCTGGAAAAAAATTCAGGTGAAATTTATCCATTAACCTGCGGTTATAGTTTCATTTTCCTATCGTAAGATTTTTAACACCAAAAATGCTTTTGCAACAAACCTAACGTATCAAGTGAAAACACAAGGTGTGTGCAGCATGTGATGCAACTCCCGGAAGATGGGCAAAGTTGAGTGAGGTATGTGTTCTTAATGCTAATTATGATGCTTCAAAAAGTCAATAAGTCGTTAAATGCGTTTGAATAAGCACCTGGCCTTGCTGCATCTTTTCACCATCGACGCTTATAACAGCTTGCCCTTTTTCAGATCATGATATCAATGTAAGAGAAGTGTGCGACATCAGCAAAAATAGACTAAGAGGTATGCATATTCTGAGTTTAATTGTTGTATCATTTCTGTATATAAATCATAAAGGTCAACTTATTCCGGATTTTGTTGTAGATAAGTTGCTGCTCACAACGAATCAAAAAGCTATAGGTCCTCAACGCATGTGCGCAATGCTAATAACAGTGAAAGCAATATCGTATTCGTCGAGGGAATTTCTGACAGCCCAGTATAAGGTCAGAAGCCGGTGTTAAGCAGCAGCCGATGTTAAGCAGCAGGTATATGTTTATCATATAACTTGATATTTTACTCTTTTAGCACGTGTGATGCTTATATCGTTTATTAAACCTCTTTTATCTAGACATAGTATTCATATATGTAACTGATAACTTCTTTTGTAGACATATTTAAAATGTAGCATAACAAACTTAATCTTCCGGATGGAATTAAGAATACATGTGCTTATTTTTAGATATATTGTGCTTACTTTTTGCTTGCCCGTTATTTATATCATAAAAAATGGATATAGGATCCGCTGCAAAAAGAAAAATGCGGAACTCATTTTGCTGTAATAGGATATCGCGTCACCCATAGTGCCTTAAGAATACATACACGGAACCACGTACACTATTTTAACTCAGAATTTAGTTTATCACTGTAACACAGTTATGAAAGCAATTATGCAGGAAAATGGTACTCAATATAGACTAACTAAGATAACATGAGATGTCACAACTTTTGTATGATGATATTGTATTGTCACTTCTGAAAATCTTGAGTTATATTAATCACCTTACTACTTATTTATAACTTGAGCTTGAAATATATATGTTTTTGCCATATGTTATTTGAAACTTGTCTCTTGATGGTTAAATGGGTGATCAAACTCCTGTTGCTTTAACTTCATTGCATGCCTCTGAGCATACATGACATAACAATGACACCCGAAACAACAATAGTGCACACAGCTAACCCACAACGACGCCCGCTAAATATTTTGCAACGGAGCGCGGGCAAACCTAACGCAATATATACACTCGAATTCCATTTACTAATAATCAATAAAGGTCTACAACGAAACAAGAAGAATAAATTAACTAGCATCCCTCTCATCTTAATTTATAAAAACGATGGCTTAAAATCCCTATATAATTATGGTTTTATAATATTTGTGCTTGTCTCACACATCAAGCAATTTTAGTTTAAGTATATTTTTTTTGAACGGCAAATTGAAATTAATAAAAAAACTAGCAAGAAGCTAGAAAATTACAAGGATATCAAAGAATTGTTAGTGTATCATAACATAGACTTTTAGCAAGTCTTATGTTCTTTAGTTAAGTATGATAAAGAATTTGACTTTTTTAGTGTTAAATTTATGGTTGCTTGCATGCAAACAATTACTTTTAGCTACATAGCTATCCGATTGAAGAGTCTGTGTTCTATATAGTAAGTTTATTTTTCTTGTTGAATAACTTGTGGCAAATAAGTAAAGTGTGGGACTTTATGTTTTAAAAGTCACTTGCTCCCAAAGCCAAGACGTTGGCCCTGACGACATTAATAAACATTGATGATTTAGACGTATCTCTATACCCCTTTGCAGTTTCCACAACACATGAGTTGTTATTTTCTGAGCAATCAACCAATTGCTATGTCTTTGGTGCATGTTTTTAACTACGACGTACGTGGTTAAAATGAATAACATATCTAAGGTACATTTGAAGCTCCAAAATTCATGGATGCACTTTGTGTGCAATCATGCCTTTATGCACACTTGTAACTAAGGGGACGTTTGGTACGACTTAATCGCAAAGAATGAAAATAAAGTAAAGAATGAAATCGTAAATAAAGAGAATAAGTCCCAAGAAAGAGGATGGATTCATATGTTTGGTACCCAATACGGAATCAATGTGAGGAATATCATGTTTTTAAAAAAATTTCGTACTTTATAAATTTTAATTTTTTTAAAGTTAACTTTTTTTTCTACGAAAAAAATTATTTTTTTTTAAAAGTAAAAAAAATAAAAAAGTAAAAAAAATCGAAGTAAAACGTAAATGTTTTAAAATTTTTATTTTTTTCTTAATTTTTTGTTAAATATAAAAAGTACGAAAAAAATTAAATTTGTTCTAAAAAAATTAAGATTTTAAAAAGTACGATTTTTTTAAATTTTTTAACGAACAACAACATAAATGAAAAGCATGTGCCACACACATGATTTATCTTTTTTTTACATAGTTTTTTGATTCTCAAGTTTGTGATTCTCACCATTTTCCACTTTTATTTAGAGAATGAATTTGCTTTCCAAAGAATCTTAGTTTAATTCTCTATTCTCATTCTTTGATATATCAAACTAAACTAAAGAATTCTTTCTCATTCCGTTTTTCATCTTTTCATTCCATCATACCAAACGTCCCCCAAGTGTACTTGTGCATCTAATAGATCACATGCAATAAGTATTATAAGAACTCAATATCTATATACGATCATATAAATATACCAGGAATTAACCTTTGATTATATAGATCACATTACATAATCAAAGTTGTCAAATTGACAAGATTTGGTCATCTTATATTACTCATTAATTACAAAGTAACCGTTCTATTATGTAATTTGGGTTTACCTTATATGATTGGAATTTGGAAGCATAAAATCAAACAAACAATTACTCCCTCCGTCCCAAATTAATAGTCCCTCTTTCTATTTTAGGTTGTCCCAAAATTATTGTCCCCTTCCAAATATAGTTGTGAGTAATGTAGCAAGTTTACCATATTGCCCCTAATGATACTGGAAATTACAAACTTTATTCAAAGCTTTAATTAATTCCATAAGGGTAAAACTGTCATTCTGCAAAAAAAGTAAAAGAAAGAATGCAGTAATGATTATGTTTTCTTAAACTGTGTGTTTTTGTCGGGGGACAATTAATTTGGGACGGAGGGAGTAGCACTTTTCGTGATACCCCTAGTTATATCAAGCACTAACCAGGTTTACTTAATAGGGTAAAAGTCAAAAAATACCCACGAACTTTCAAAAATGTCCCGACATGAACAAAGAAATAAATTTCGTCCTCTCTACACCAACGAACTTGTTTGTTATGTGTCAGTGTCACCAATATGACCGGCTAGTTATCCACATCATTAATTTTTTTATTTTATTTATTCCACATCACCCTTCACCATTTCTCCTCCATCACCACCATCATTTTTTATTTTTTAATTCCACTTTTAGGTATTTCTTCTACTGTTAAAGAAAAATAATTCCAAGTCCCATCTCTTCACCACAACCCCCAAAAAGTAAAACAGTAGTCAACTCAAGCCCTAAAACGACACCGTTCTACCTCACCGAAAAATGGTCCACACAGCATACGACTCACTCCAACTCCTAACCAACCGCCCAAACAAAATCGACTCCATCTCATCCTACGGTCCAAATCTCCTCATCTCTTCTTCTGACGGATCTCTCCAAATCTACGCTCCTTAATCCTCCAAGTCATCACCTTCCGATCATCTCCAAAAAGATCCTTATCTACTTTATGGTGAAATCCGACGAGATTCCGACGATGATGGTGGGTAATAATGTAGCAAAGGGTACCTTTAAAAGGTGGTCTCATAGACGACATGACACGTAGATCAGATGGGTGTTTATTTGATACAACAACAACATTTGAAGAATAATAATTGATCTTCTTCAGATTAGTGTTTGCAAAAAACAAGGTAGCAGATCGATTAGTTGAAGGTGATAAAGTAGCACACGATGAATTATAACAACAAGAATATGATGATGATACGTTCGCCATCATCATTATTATTAAATAAATAAAACTGGTTGTTGTTATTGATTTAATTAACTAGTATTTAAAAATGGCGATGAATGAATGAAAAATGTGGAGAGTCGGTTGAACAGATCGTAACTGATTTAAGAGATGACAAACACGGATTAAAATCCTCTAAAGTTGAGTCAAACATGATACATCATGTTCACCAATCACAAATTAGTTAATTGTATAAAACTTTTTCTTTTAATAAAAATCATGGGCCCACTTATTTATTTTCACTCACAATAAACTTAACATGATCAATCATGTTTGACCATAACTTTAGAGGATCTTTTTCCGACAAACACAAGTATGTATGTATATGATATGTTTTGTTTATTTAATTATGTAGAGAAAAAAAGAAAAAAAAAGTAGGTCTCACTTGACTTTTATGGGTGGAATGCTGATATGGAATTGACATGATTATTAAAAAAACCGGTACCAGCGTGGAAGAAAACTGCCACGTGTCGGTAAAATTTTATTATATGGGTGATATCGGAACAATATTTGAAAGTTTGTTGGTCTAGTCGGAACGAAAATTAGTTCGTTGGTCAAGTCGGGGCAATTTGAAAAGTTCGTGGGTATTTTTCGACTTTTACCCTACTTAATATTTGGGTTTACTTAATATTTTCAGTCATCTTTATTTATTAAGTCAGAAACAAACAGTTTTTACAACAAGTTGTGACTTCCAACTTTTAAAACTAAAAAACTCAATCTCTTTTAAAATGCACGAGACCAGCCTTTTCCTATACATGATCATTTCTGGTAAATCTGACAACTTGAAAGTGATTCCCAATTAGTGAAGTCACACTAGTTAAGTAAACTTTCCTATTCCATAACCTTATAGTGTACAACATCTGCTAACTTAATTAATTCAGTTTTTTTCATATTAAGTCAATCAAGTCGAATTCAAACAACACGTTAGTGAGTTCTTCAATCATATGATTTAAACTAACTCATGTGAAAGAATCTTCGATTTAATTTATGAGAACTATCGTGTTATGTTTTTTAATATTGACCGTAAAGAAAACTCGGTCTTCCTTAACTTAAGATTCTGGCTCCGCTCTATCCGTGACCAATATACCCTGCAAGTACGTATATATATACAATATATACCGGCATCCAGCGGCTCGCCCTAAAAGAAGATAACTACTTGTTGAAGAAAAGCTATGATTTATCATTGGGAAATTTAATTTGCGATGGGGGTAATTTGCCATAGGCAAATAATACAGGGGCTTAAGTGCAAGTAGGGATAACTATATGTATAGCGTTCAAAGACAATTTTGTCGTGAATACGTGTAGTCAGTTAGAAGTGGTTGTCAAGGCATAAATGCCGACTGCCGTCAGTTAGTAAATGACGGTGAGATTGGAGTGTTGTATGTACGGCCAGATACATGCACAATGATATCTATTTTTGTAAGTTAATGTTGTTGTTGGTATCAATAATCCAAGACGCGTGTGACGGTAGCTTAAGAAAAATCGATGGCTCTTAACTTGGTTATATATTTATTTATTTTTTGCTATTAAATTTGTGTAAGATTACGACACTTTGCATGTCATGTGTCATGGGATTGAGTAAAAGAAACCATGGTTATTAAATCACGGTTTGTTATGATCCACATAAGAAAACCTTGTAAGATCGCAGTAGGATCGGATATAGCATAAGATCGAAGTAAACTAGTAAGATCGTATGATTGCTATCGAACACAATCCTAATAAAAAAACTTACTTTTTATTATCAAACATAAAAATAAACTCACTTGACTCATTTTGGCCCGTATACATGACCCAACATCACAAATCAAATCAGTAAAAACTGTTTTTGATCAATTTATTATGCACAATGATACCAATTTTTAGAGTTAATTGCATTTTTGGTCCCTGTGGTATCGTCAAATTGCAGGTTTAGGACCCTAACTTTCGAAATTGCAGTGATGGTCTCTATTTTCAAGTTTTCGTTGCAAATTTGGTCCTCGGGCCGGGACTAAACATGCAATTTGGCCAAACCACAAGGACCAAAAATGCAACCCAAAAGGACCAAACCTGCAACCCAAACTTAAAAATAAGGACCATCACTGCAATTTCAAAAGTTAGGATCCCAAACCTGCAATTTGACCATACCACATGGACAAAAAATGCACTTAACTCCCAATTTTTAACATGAACTAATTGCATGTATTGCATATTATTAGCACGACTTTTGAATTGACCTTTTGAATTTTCATTCGTACCCATTTAAATTGGCTATTCTGATCGAATTATATATTGAACTTTATAAAACTATAACTGCTATTAAAAGAAATCACATTTTTTAGGATCTTATGATTTCGATTCAATCTTACGAAGACGAAAACGATCATAAATAAATTGTAATCTTGATAACCTTGAAATAAAGAGTTGTCACTTTTTTTAAAGTGATAATTAGTATAAGGTTGAATGTTTAACCTTTTAAGTTTTGACCAATTGATGATTTGATCTTTTAACCTTTTTAGGCAATGATTTAATCCTCAACTTTTGTTAACTTATGAAAATAGCCATTATAACATGATATCAAACATTAATACTTTTTTTATATGTAAACTAAGATCATTTCTACATTATATTTTGGAAATACAAAATATTTACCCTTAATACATTAAAATGTTAACCACTAAGCTTTGTTT
>BQNB010119179.1:0-20858 GCA_026074375.1 Tanacetum coccineum
CTTTAGTTATGCAAGTTACATGACATACTGAGATATTGACAATGCAAGTAATGTAATAAAGCGAAAATTTTCCCCATATAATTGTGATCATAGTAAAATAGGTTGATGAAAATTCTTAGGTTGTTATAGTCTCCACCCCTTACAGAAATCTCGGGGCTCGTCCCGAGATTTAATTGAATGTTATAGTGGTATTGTTTAGAAATAGGTATTGGGTATGAATTTAGGCTAATCAAGGTCACAAGTCCACGTGTGTGATGCATTTATAATTATTTTGCGCACCATAATTATAATTACCTCCTTTCCTTTCACACGTCTACTTATTTTTAAGACTACACCTCTTGATGATAGCCAATAGAATTTCTTCAGATCCTGATAGAACCTGTGTGGATGAAATACTTTGCGCCATTCAGATCGTAAGGAATCGTTATTCATTAACCTTTAAAAGTCAACATTGAATAAGAATGCTATCACAAGTCTTTGTCAAAAATTTCATACCTAGTGGTATTGAAATCATTTGACATTGCATAGATTCTTGTGTGTTTCCTTGTTATTTCGTTGCAGAATATAACAGAAAATTTTAGAATATGGGGATCATGGAATGAGTAATGTCAAGGAATGATTATGAATTTATTAGAGAGTTGCTAATCACGTGAGATACATATTTTTGAAATAAACAGATGATGAAGGTAATAATGATAATGATTAAGGGATTGTTTGTACAAATGGATTGAAAGAAACTTGTTTGTACGTATGTTATATATTAAGCCTACATAAAAACACGATATGGTAATGTGTAGAAAATGATATGATCATGAATGGTTAGATAATATTGAGATGTTGATTGTACTGACGCCCATATAATCGAGGATGATAATTTATGTTGCAAAGGTATGAGGAAAGTATTCAGAGTTGAACATAATAGAATTAATGGAATTGACAAATGATGTCGAGTTTTGATATCATCAGATAACAAGATGTAACGGAATCATCACTTTTTTATTTCATGGATAGCTTTATTATGAAACTCTAAAAAGATTTGATACTTATGCTTAAGTATTCGTAGTAGAATTCTAGATAAAAGAAACAAATGATAAGGATTGTAGCTTGATGATTGGGGTTTTCAGATTGAAGAAGATTCTGATGAAACTTGAATATCCTCGAGAGTTGTTTCTAGGGTAGAACATCTAAAGTGAACATAATTAAGCTCTCCCTAGTTTGTTTTCCTTATGGCCCTGTGTTTGCTTTTGAGCACCGATTCGCATAATGTCCTTTCTTTCCACAGACATTACAAGTTACGGATACCGTTTGTAGATTTAGTTCTAGTGGTTGATCTTTTTGTTTCTGGCGTTCTTGGTCAGATGTCATATCGTGTTCAAGTCCCGATACTTGACAGTGCAAGGTCCTATGTGATGTAGGGTGCACCTTTCACACAAAGGATGATTTCCAGTATACCCATTGGTGGCAGTATAAGTCCTAAAGGTTTCTTGCTTCTTGTTTTAGCTGCTGGGTGGGGATCATTGGTATAGTTGGTCATTGTTATAGCTTATTCTGATTGTTGTTGTTGATGTGTTTCCCTTTATCTCAGCTTTGTTTACGGTCATTTCGCTTCTTGCACAAATTCATGATTTATTAATCATAATCCATTTAACCTTCCAGGGCTTTTTGATGGCTTCCTCCAAAGTTTGAGGCTTCGAGGCAGTAACATTTCCTTTAATACTTCTGGGTAATCCATTGATGAAGACTTCCATGAGTTTCTCGGCATTTGGTACCATGTTTGGGCATAAGACGGCTAATTCTTGGAATCTCCTAATGTAAGTCTTAAGATCATTTCCTTTCACAATCAAGTTGTAAAATTCGTCTTCCATTTTCTTGACTTCAGTTCGAGGGCAATACTTATCGGTTAAGAGTCTTTTCAATTCGGTCCAAGTGATTTGATTGGCTTGATCCATTCTAATAGGTTGAGCGTATGAATTCCACCAAGACAGGGCATCATCGGTTAAAGTACCGGTAGCATATGTTACTTTGTTTTCTTTGGCACAGTGGCTACGAGAAAATATTGATTCAGTCCGCTCAAACCAGCGAATGAGGCCAACTGCTCCTTCCGTACCATTGAAGTAGAAAGGTTGATAACTAACGAACTCTTTATAGTTTCCCGTTTTTGCTATAGGAGTTCTAGTAGGTCTGGTGTTCCTGTTAGGATTACTATCACTTGCCATTGATGCAGCTTGTGCTTTAAGAGCTGAGGAAATGCCATCATTAATTAGTTGTTGGATGACAGCTAAAGTTATGGCCGGTGTTTCAGATGTTGACGTCCTTTTGGGAGACATTCTATCAACACCAGATAACGCGTAGTAAGAATGACATCACAAGTTTTGAAAGGTAATACTTAAAAGAAAATGTGATGCTTAAAATTCTTAAAGAGAAATGCTTATTTTTGAATTTTAAGCATTTAGGGGTTATGGTATGATTCATGAAGACGGAGATAATGATGCAATTGGTGGAAATGATTATGAAAGAGAGATAAGTTGGAAACAATAAGATACGAAACATGATTGCCTTTATAAATAACTTGCCTTCTTACTATACATAGTCAAGATTTGACAATCATTTTTATTTATACCACACATCCCGTGGCTAGGATAAAGTTATAACTAGTCTAATAACTTGATGATTATGATCCGGTAGATGACATCCTAAAGATCTTCCTGATTTGTTTGGTGACGGGCTTGGATTTTCTCAATGATTTGTTCAAGATCGGAAATTCTGTAGTGAGCGAAGGCAATCTTATCCTTTTGCCCTAACTGCTTCTTTTGAAGTTTGATAATCTGAGTGCGGATTCTCTTAAGTTCGGTCTTGAGTTCGGTCTTTATTTCGTCACTATTACCTACGTAAACAAAAAAATTGATCTTTCGTCAATAACGTCTCTTCCCTCCATTTTCTCGATGTGGTGAAGATAGAGTTAAGTAATTCAAAATACTTCGATTTGTCCCTCAAGAGTTTCAGATACATCTTAATTGAACTTTTTCCTATTTCAAATATCTGAGGTGGGGTAGGAGTATAAACCGAGGAAGATGGGATACCAAATCACCAGGTTTGATTCACGGGATAAATTAGATAATCGTAATTAGGAAAAAGATGGGGAACATATTCGTTCTTAGTGGTAATAGTTCTTCAGTAATAAAGGAAATACGAGATTAAAAGTAGTTATGGTGGTAATATCGTAGAGATAGATGTCAAAATAGCATTGGTTGGAGTATAGGATCTGGTGATGACATAGAATATCCTTAGCATAAATGCTTGTACGTCCTTTCAAATAAGGATTATTTTAGAAAGGATAGAACACTGTGGATCATAAATATCTAGTAGAAGTTTTTCCGAAGAGTAAAAGAATTGCTTCCCAATGAAACTGAGAAATAATCCGATGAAAACCGAAGTAAATTAAGAATATTCATAAGGAAAAAGGCAACCTCGATCATCGAAAGTAGAGCTGCTTGGAGAAGACATCGTTTCTGATAACAACCTAGTTAGTATAAATAACATAAGTTCTTTAGTTTAATATGTATAATCGATATGTATATTTACATACTTGTTCGGAATGTATGGGCACGGAGGACTTTGATGGCTAGAAAAGAAAATGTTGTAATAGTTAAGGTTTTTGACCTGTTCTCTATAACCAAGGCTCTGATACCAATCTAATAACACCCCCATTTTTACATATCTAGAGCAGCGGAAGCTAATATGGGGGTATTACTGTCATGGAAACAACAATCATAATACAAAGAAAACGACACAAAAGAGACTTTGATCATAGAAAATACTTTATCATCATTCAAAATTCAAAGTTTTACAAAGGCAGGTACCCAAACTAGAAAACATAAATATGTGAATGATAACAATTTTAGCCATCTTCGAGTCCATTGCCACTCTATGCCTAAGTTGTCATTTAAACCTGAGATAAACATGCAATAAAAAGGGACAACACAAAGGATTGAGTGAAATTCAAGGTTTATAAAAAATGATTGAAATTATGTTGTATAGACACCCATAAGTGGTAAAAACTGCAATGAGTAAATTATTAAAGACAACCGTATTAATTGCCCCTATAGCTTATGACTCACTATTTAAAATTAATAGAAATCGGGAACCTTCTACCAGGATAATATTAGGAGTCACTACCCTAAGGGATACTTCGATCTACTATCCCAAAGAGAATATGGGATATATAACCCCAAAAGATATGGGTGAATACCTACCCAAAGAGATATTGGGAGATATTACCCAAAGAGATATTGGGAGATACTACCCAAAGAGATATTGGGAGATATTACCCAAAGAGATATTTTCATGTATTTAGGCAATAATATATCAGGGTAGCATATAGTTTAGAGAACACTTGCATTCATGGTTTACAGTAGATATCACAGGTTTATAAAGCATGTGAGATTATGACGTCAATAAGTCTTTTGAAAATAATTCACATTGTTATAAGATAAACGAGTATGCAAAAGAGTTTGTAACAAGCATGTATCCCCCTTGCGGGTTTATAAAACATTCAAAAGATTGAAAAGCGAGGCTATGAACTCACCTGATAGGTAGATGTAATAAATAATATCCAAATGACGAGCTGATGACCTATCAGAATAATCAATCTTAACGGGAAGGTTGATATAGAAAATGATATTAACATAGCCACTCACGTAACCAGAGTTAAATATGTTGAGTCTTAGGAAAGATTGTACTACTAGAACTTAGTATTAGAGAGTTATGATTTTGGATTGAAAGTCTGGAATTTACTTGTATCACTGTTCCAGCCACATAATTCAAAGTTCCATTCAGTAAACGTTTGAGGAGCTAGGGTACTTTAAATCGTAAACCCAACAACTTAGTCAAAACGTAATACCAAGATGAAACTCCTTAATATGAAGCTCCCTATAAATGTGATACTATATAATTATTTTAAATAAGCGTTTTAATCAGAATCTAGAAATGTTACGCACGAGAAGCATTATTTAAAGTTCTGTATGTAAGTTTTAAAAACATATTTATATACTTTTTCAAACATGTTACATTTAGACCATTTGAGTTTTAAAAGAGGCAAAATATAACCCTCGAGTTTGCCCTTTTACGAGTTGGTCATTCAACTTAGAAGGATATACCAAGTAAAACCTTGCACTTTGAAAAGTGACATAATGACACTATAGTTATAGACTTTGATGAAAAAGACATATTCAACCCTTCTATTTTATTATTCAGAAAGTTACGATATATACCCCTTGCATGTATTATAATACAAAACATTACAACATGGGGTGGGCCATGCAAGCTTATTTTAACATTTCAAAAGATATTTATAAGTTATAATAAACTAAAATATGAAGTTTTAAACTTAACGCAATTTAAAATAACGATTCGTTAAGCTAGGAAGCAAAACGGGTCAAATTAGGGTTTTAAAATGTAAACGCACTTTTTTAATTTCAAAGAAAAATAAATTTTTCCTCAATAATAAATAAAAGTGTTATTTTAACATTAGTTAAGCATGCTAGGATAAGATTCATTAAACAACAATTAACTATTTAACATTTTTTTTAGAAAAATGCGAATTAGGGTTTTCGGGTGTACGGTTTAGGATCAGAATTGGAAAATGAGCAGAATTGATTAATGAAACTTTAACAAGAGGTATATTTTAGGATCATATGAAACATTAATAAGAATGTAGGAGCAGAAGTAGATACATCCTAGAACCGTGGGTTTGAGCTTCAAGGAGTCAAAAATGATGGTGAAACGGGTCGTTTCGGTAGTAATTTTCCCGTCGTACCCTTGTATCATGTTCCCGAGGCCTTCAAATCTTCAAAGCTTTTGCTTGAATGATCTTCTTAGATATCCTAAGACCATAAGAGACCAGAAAAGTTGCTCACATTGGGTAAAAAGATAAGAGAGTTGGGTGCAAATTGGAATGAAGACATAAGGTCCCTATTTATACTAGTTTGAGACCAAGGAGGTTAAGGAAGCTTATGATTCTGATGTGAGACACTTGTACAAGCTACTACATGATGTGTTGAGGCTATAGAAGGAGTTGTGGAGGTCTAAGAAGCTAAAGTGATGGTGTGGAAGGTGTTAGTGGTGTTGCGGCTGTTGTGGCTAAAAAGAGACTCATGTGGCTTTGATTTTGGCCATGGAAAGGTTTAATCAGGTGGGTAAGCTGCTTAAGGTTTATAGACTGATTTATTAATGTATCTTGCACAGGAGTGAGTCTTAAAATGGGTCAAAGAAGGCAAAAAAGGTGTAGGTCATTTTGAGCTCGACAAGGGTTTTCACAAGTTTTCTTGCTTGCATTTCGTGTATAATGATTAAGGATGGTTGATATATGTTCCTAAGGTCTGTAATAAGAAGTATTAACAAAAGTTAGCAAGTGGTTTGGTTTAAAACGGGTCGAAATTGAATAAATAAGGTCGCGGGTTCACATAGGGCTCGTTTAGGGTTTCTTTGGCTTTCTTGGCTTATAATTCGTGTATAATGGATCAAGGTTGATAGAATATTGATCTTAGGTATTGTATAATGGATTATCAATAAGGATTGATCGTTGGTTTAAGTTAAAATGGGTTGAAATGGAATAATAAGCCGCAGGTTTGAATTAGGGCTCATATTGAGTTCATTAGGGTTTTCTAGCTTTCTAACTTGCGTACATTGTCAAGACAAAGATGGATAATGAATTGTAAACTCATATTATGAGTTTAAAATGGTATTTGATTGGTTGTTCAAGATTGAAATGGTTAAAAATGAGTAAACGAGTCCGAATGATCCATTTAGGTACGTTTTAGGGTTTCTTCGGATTCCATTTGCATATAGTTTAAAAGTAAATGATGAAATGATATTGTAATAAGAGTTGAGAATGTTGTAAGTTAAGTTATTACACTTATTGAGTATATGTTTAGGTTTTACAAATGGAAAAAATGAAAAACGGGTCCTAGTTGTAGTATTTAGCCTCGGGTTAGGGTTTGTTGTTGGTGTTGTTTCTGAGTTTAAATTAGGGTTTAAGAGTAAAAATGTGTATGAAAAGATATGAATAGAATAAATTAGTGGTTTAAACATTGTATATGGATCTTAGTAGCTTGTACACAAGTGATGGTGAAGAAATTAGAAAGAAAACGGAGGTACAACGGCTATTTAAGATGTCATGCTTAATGACTTGTACATTTGGGTTGTCGAAAACTTGTACATTGACTTGGAGTGGAGTTTATAATTCAATTAAATGTTTATGTTTTCTTGTATATATGGCTTAAGTAGCTATGTAACATTCACTTTAGTAATTAACTTTCAAGTAATTAAAGGGTTTAGAGGTATATGATAACGGTTTTAAAGCTCGTTAGAATAATAACGTTGCGAAAGTACATTATATGAAAAATGACTTTATAATGAGGATATGAAGATATTGACTTGACATTTGTAGATGTTTTCATGACATATATGAAACAGGATGTCCATATATTGGTTGTGTGAGCTTGCCTACTTTATGATATGCAAGTTACCTTGCTTAATGAGATATTGACAAGTGGCAAGTAAATTTAATAAAGCTAAAACTTCCTCCGTACAATTATGATCATAGTAAAATAAGTTGATGAAAATTCTTGGGTTGTTATATAAGCCGTAACCCATCAAACCAAACCTCCCAAGCTAAAGCATCTGGCAAAGATGGGATGTGAATATTCCACCACCTCCCCATTAGCTTAAATAAACCCGAAGCTAAAGAACAACCAGAGAAGATGTGGTTACGAGACTCCACATCGTTCCCACAAACCGGACATAACACACAAGGAATATCTATACCTCTATTGGATAAGTTGACTCTAGTCAGGAGCTTATCGAGTAACTACGCCAAGAAAAGATTATTAATCTTGAAGGGAGCAATTTGGACCAATCCGAGGGGAGGGAGAGACCGTTTAGCAATGCTTTGTCGATCACTTCCTTGCTGACTTCACAGAGAAAACAACATTCTCTTTTAGCGACCAAGAACCAACGATCATTCGCAGAAGAAAATAAAAACCGATGATAAAATATAAGAAACCTCCTGATCCATTGACATTCTTTTGACCACCCCTCTTGGACCCTTCAAAAGATAAAAGCACAATAAAGGTTTTGAAACTTTTGCGCAATCGTAGTATGCCTTTAAAGCTCCAAATTGTATAATCTGCTAAATCTTACCTTGAAACATTCGCCACCTATCCATTTATCATGCCAAAAGCTAGAGGTATTACCATTTTCAATAACCTTTTTACAATATTCCATAAGATCGACTCCTTTGGTTTTAAGTTGGGTAATCGCTTTATGGACCGTAAGCCAAACCGAGCAGCCTTTATGAGAAGAGGCCAGCTGATTAAGACAACCATTGAACATAAATAAGATTAATAAACACAGCCAAAGATCCGCATAAGTGGAATAAAATCTCCAAATCCATTTGAACAATAAGGCGCGATTAAGGGCGAATAAGCTGCTAACCCCCACCCACCATATTTTTTTTTGTGTCATGACTTTTTTCCAACAAACCCAAGTCTTTTTACGCTCTTCTGAATCTGCTCCCATAAAGAAAGAATTTCGCAGCCCCTCTATTTGATTTAAAACGCCATATGGGACCTTGAACAAAGACATATAATATGTAGGAAGAGACCCCAAAACCGATTTGGTAAGTGTAAGTCTACCTCCCACCAACAAAGTCTTAGCTTTCCACTTAGATAATTTAGACGTAACCTTTTGAATAACATCTTGCCATGCATTAATACGATCCATGTTGGCACCAACTTTCACACCTAGGTACGTAAAAGGAAGGCTATTAGCCAAACAACCGAAACTATCAGCCATCATTTGGACATCCGAAGAGTGGACTCCCACACCATAGTGGCCGCTTTTGTTAACACTAATTTTCCATCCAGAAGCTAGGAAGAAACAATGAAGCATCATAACAAGAACATTAACATTAGAAGTAGACCATTTACCATTGAACATGGCATCATCGGCATAGAAGAGGTGCATATTAGAAACACGAGCATCTTTACCAATAATTATAGGATTAAACATACCTCTCTCAATGACACGTTGAAAGGCCACATGAAGACTTTCCATCACAAGGATGAATAAAAAAGGAGATAGAGGATCTCCTTGCCGTAACCCTCTATGAAAGTTCCATTCTTGTTCCCTAGAACATGATTTTGTATCAGTTGTTGAAAATTCTTGGAACAAGGATGGGATTCATGATCCTAATGCTATGGTTGTGGAAGTGGCCTATTGATGCATCATACAAAACTTTCATATTGATTTCTTACATCCTCTTTGCTCCAACATTAGCATGTCCAACTGACATTTATTAGATAACCTAACCACAAATGAAAAAAATCTATTAACAATAGGTCCAAAAACATATATGCCTAGGATCAATTACTGCATCAGGAACAAAATAAAAACTAAACAAGTTACTAAAGCATGAAATCTAAACAACCAATTTATAAATTAGATTTACAAAAATACCATATAAAGTGTATGTAAAA
This sequence comes from Tanacetum coccineum, assembly GCA_026074375.1. Taxonomy (NCBI): domain Eukaryota; kingdom Viridiplantae; phylum Streptophyta; class Magnoliopsida; order Asterales; family Asteraceae; genus Tanacetum; species Tanacetum coccineum. The sequence continues at coordinate 9,537 of BQNB010119179.1, forward strand.
CTGTACTACCATACACTAATGCATGACAATGACAATATCAATGGCAACCTGAAACTGTAAATTCAGATATAAGAACGCAACCTTAAAACATCATCTTTAGAATGATAAAAATTCTGTATCATTTAATATATTAGAGCAACAACTCTTACCCAAAAGAATTCATCAAAACCATTCCTTGCTAACAACAAACCTTGTTCAAGTAGCGATATGAAGAATTAAACAGTAAACAATTAAATAAAATGGTAAGCAACACTTGGAAGTAACCCACGAGCCATGTCCAATATGACCCATGTTAACCTATTTGCAATGTTGTTAAACGTTTCTAACGAAACAATTTGGGACACAAGAACACAAGATAATAAAATCCAAGAGCACTACTGAAATGGAACTTAAACCATACACTTCCCGACACATAACTATAGAATATGTTGTAAGACGGACATAAAGTTTCACTTGCAGAACAAAATCGGCAGTTGCTACAACATGCACTGAAACAATCAATAAATGCTTTGAACCTATGATTAGAATGCAACTGCATGCGTAAAAGAAGTTAGCAAAACACTCTCGGAAACTTACATCAATGGAAATGTTTTCCCCTGTTCACTTTAGGTGGCATTTGATGGTTTATTATCATATTAATTTATCCATCTGGTTAAACAATTCCCAGTTACTAACTTCACAAAATGTGACATAAAAACAAAATCGCGTCATACCTGACACGATAGACTGATTCAGAAAATAATCCAAAGCCATTCTGGACCTGCTCACCTTTCCATAGTGACACCCTTTTGTAAGCAGACCTGCCGCTATTAGATTTTTAGAGCCAATAGAATCGCCACCTAAGACGTTGTCCATTTTATATTTAAAATATGCAACTACATGTAAACAAACATACTAAATAATTGAGGTAAGGAGTGATGGAATACATAATACAAAGGTTAAATAGTAAGTTTGAAGGGGGAAAAAAAAAAAAAAAAAAAAATAATTGTTCACACAAAGAAGTCTCGGATAATGGCTTCCTCGTGACCCTCCCCCCTCACGATATATATATATATATATAGATGTAATAAGATATATATATTTAATATATAATAATGATTATCATATTATATATACACACACACACCTACACATATATATATAATATATATAAAATATATATATTATAATATATACAATACAAATATATATATGATATAATAATAAGTATGTCTATTATATATATGTAAATATATATATATATGATATATATTTATATTTCTATATATATATATGTATAAATACAAATAAACAAATATAAATATATATGTATATAAAAACATATATCTAAATATATATTATGTAAATAATATACATATATAATATATTGTATATATATAAATGATGATATATAGATATATATATATATATATATATATATAAATATATATATATAATATATTATATTTATATATATAATATAATATATCTATGAATATATAAATATGTGTTATAATATACACATTATATATCATATATAGATATATAAACATAAATAATATAATACAATTACATATATATATACATACATATATATATATACATACATATATATATAATAAATAAAAAAACGTATACATCAAATCTGATGTGAATTTTAAAATGTTTATGGTGAACATTGACCAATGAATTTATATCTTTCCCAAACAAGAAAATGATATAAAATTATTTATTTGTTTGGAGGGTTTTATATCCGGTGTTATGGGTTGTTACGAATAAACATGTTAATTAAGATGTGTAATGGGATGTTACAAAAAAATATTTTAATGGATTGTTACAATATTGAATGGCTATAAAGACATTTAAATGAGTCGTTGCATTTTAAATGGATATGAATGTTGGAGTGTTACAAAGTTACAAATTTTAAAACATTTATATTGAGGACCGTTCTTTGCAAAACAATTTTTTTGTAGAGAACCTACAGAACCACTTTAAACCAATTATAATTTAGTATCATTACATTTTTTTATTTAATTCAAAAGGGTATAATAGTCAAAACACATTTTGACTTTTTTTTTGGATTTTTTAATTAAAAAAACATTTTTTTAAACTCTTAATTTTCGAAATTAATTTTTTTATTATTTTTTAGTGTATACTGTTTTCAAAAGGAAAAAATGAGTGCATAAATATATTTTTAATATTATGAATTTCATGTTTCTAGTGTACATTTTTAACTTAATATGGTAACTACACATATGTTTCTTGTGTACATTCTTTAATATTCGAAATTTATAACACAAAATATAAACAAAATTTGATATCAAATGAAACACATTTTAAATACAAATAACAAACCAAAAACATAAATATATAAACAAAATTTGATATCAAATGAGATACATTACAAATATAAATCCAACTATATCTATGTTGTTAAAAAAACATGTGTGCACTCTTCGAAAAATATATGTGCACGTTTCACTTTCTCTCTCAAATTCATTAGAACATAAGAGTACCCTAGCAAGAACATATATGCACGGCTTCAAGAACATATATGCACGGCTTGTGCATTGATCATTTTCATCACACACTATCATTTCTATGATTGAGCCATCCCCTTAAATAAATATATATATAAAAAACTAGTTATATCAAATTATGCCATGTTAAATTAATTGTGAAACTAATTGATAAAATAAGCCATAAATAAAAACATATATGTGCGAACTATAGCTCGTGACCCATGACAATCAAACGTATCCATACTTATTACAGCAATAGCATAACACATATATGCATTAGTTTTAGAATTTAGAGATGGAAATTGGTAAAGAAATAAAAAAAATCTATTGTTTGGTTGTTATAAAGAATTGGCCGTAGAAATGAGAAAGAACCCAATATCCAAACAAATAGTCAAACAAATTTGTTCAAAACCGATTAAGAGATTCAAACGAGAACAATATGCAGATCAATATCTAAAAGATAACATTTGCAAATTAAGATTACACAATTATTACCGCCACTTTTCTTTTTTTTACACCCCATAAAGAACAATTATACTTTGAGGATGAATAATCAATTATCAATGAAAACTTAAAAGGTAGTAAGCAAATTAATCACATACACCGAACAACTTGAAATCTGTAAATTAATCACAAAAATTGAGTCAAGATACGAAAGAAACATTACACCTAAAACGAATTAGATCGATCTTGTAATTCATAATAAAAAACAAGAAAAAGGAACACTATCTATTAGTTCCATCATAACACATGAAATAATTGAGTGAAATTATTAAAGATGCCGTCCCTAACACCGTAAAAAATCCTCCAGACAATTGATAACATAAAATTAAATTGGCTTATTTCCTTGCAACACTCATATTTCGGTACATGATCAGATCAGATTGCAAAATAAATAAAAAAAGAACCAATTCAATCTTGAATAAACCAAGCCCATATTTTAAATATGAATAGTGTACCTTGCCTATACTTCAAGCACGGTCGTTGGTGAACACTGCGGTTCGATTGTTGAACACGATGACAGATTAATTTGGTGTTAAAGATGAGAGGAGATGTGAATGGTTAGGTTAAAGATAGGTTGTTGTAGGTCTAGAATAAAGAAGGAGAAAAGAGTAGTTATGTGAAAATATAAATATTAGAATTTTTTAATTCTATTTTTATGGATAACAAAAATACCTGATTTGCCTTTACTTTAATTTTTTTCCAAAATAAGTAGTAGGTATTTACAAAAATACCATCTTGCATTGATATGATGTACATCATGCACTATTAGGAGTAAAAATGTTGGTTCTGTAGGTTCTGTACAAAAAAGTGGTTATGCAAAGAAAATGACAATATATCTATTTTATATATAATAAAACAAGCTTTTTTACAAGCATTTTAAGCACGTTGCAATTAATGAATCATATGTGTCGCGCTCTCATTAAGTCTCATATTTGGAAAGTACAACATACATATTCATATTCATAATGCATTGAAACAGTATTATTAAATTAAATGCATTGAAACAATATTATTAAATTAAACAAGGAAACCGATTGAAAAAGTATTATTAAAAAGGAATATATTTGAAATTAAACAAAACTTCTACAACACTTTTCCATGTTCCATCCTGTAGAAAAAAGTCCACCACCATTATTGTAATTAACCTTATTTTTAGCAACAGTTACAATAATATTAATCACACAAGATTAATACCATTAATACCACAAATCACGATTCAGAAATTAATACCACAAATCACGATTCAGAAATCAAAACAGTTCCTCTCAAATCATGTAGCGGTTCAAAAATCAAATCCCAATCCTCTCAAATCGTGGAATGATTCCATTAACAGTATCACATCAACAATGAAAAACGAAATCTGCGACTCCACATTCAAATAAAATCAGTATTCATTCTTCAAATTGAAATTCATATGTTATTGCAGCATTCAAATTCAAAGGTATGTATCTCTTGATCTCTTGATTTTTTTTATTTGAGATATGCGTTTTGTTGTTGTTTGGCAGATGCATACGCAATTCAAGTTGAAGGTAGGTATTTAAGAGTTATCATTTTTTAGAATTGAATTGAAACATTAGATTGCTTAGTTTTTTGATGATTTAATTAGGTTTATGTCATTACTTTTTGTGGGCCAAAAGTGCAGCACCTGATGAGTCGATCAAATTGAATCTATGTTCTTCAACAATCAATCAGGTAATTGTGATAGTTCATTTTTATATCTGATTGAGTTAAAGCCTCAAAAATAATAGTTTTGAATGTTCTCTTTTTTTATCTTGATGATTCCAGTTTCATTCATGATATGTCATCTTCTTTTTCACATGTACTTTCTAATTGTGATATTATACCATTTGATTTGCAGAATCTTTTCCAGTTTTTGTCATGGTTGATGCAATTTCGTTCATGTTTCAGGTATTTCTTTTTACTCTTTACACAATCATCTTCACAAATCATTTTACACTGTGTAACAAACCCATACTTCAAGCAGGGCATCAACGATTTCATTTTTCATTTCAGTGAATGCAATTCAAGCATACATGAAAGAGCTAAAGCTTTGTAGGTGGTTCATTATATAAAATAGATATAAGCACAAGGGGAACTGTGAAGTTGAAGCAATAGGTAAGATATCCTTTCAGTTTTCTCATATTTAGCTTATATTGTTCATGACAACAGAGAGAATGTTGACTTTTGACTTTTTTGATCGTTGAAGAGGATGGAAAGTTTGTTGGTGATGCTGAAGTGGGTGAAATTTGTGGGTCACTTGGAGACTAGAAGACGTGTAGACGAGCGAGCCTTGGGAAAGGAAGATGACAATTATTTCATTTAGAGGTATCATATTCATTTAGAGGTATCTTACTCATTTAACTATCTTATTTTAAGGTTATTCTAAACATTAGATGATGATTTAGTTAATATAATATCTGCAATCACATATGTTATACTAATTGTTAGTATAAAGATCAAAAAGTTTAGGCGGAGTGTTTTAGCTCAAACCCAACAAATATGTGTAAGTATGAAACAATTTCATTTCAAATATAAAATTTGGTTAAAGCAATGCCCCCTAATCACCACACTAACAACCTTATTTTGTTAGAATTTTCTTCTTTCAAAATTTTGGAAAGTGTGTGCAAGAACCATCTATTGCACTAACATTGATTAAAAGGTATATCTTTTATAACACTCTTACTTATCTATGCATTTGGTGAACGCAACTACAATAGATATGACGCTCTTTTATTTGGTCACTCCGGTAGATATGATGCTTTTTTTATTTGATCGTGTGTCAGTTGTGGCCGCGAAATTGAAAAACATAGCCACTACGATAGAACCAAAAGAGTATTAATATTTTTATTTGTAAATAAATACAAGCTCCATCATATATTAGTGATTAGTTATCAACAAAAAGAAAGTGTTTGTGGTTAAGCATGGGTGACCCGGTTCGTCATTAGCGAATCTCAGCCGCCCATTTGCCCCATGGTCTTTGCCTAACACGATGATACTTTTTACCATTTTTAATACCATTATTTACCACCTTTGTATTAACGGTGGTGATGTCATTTTTTACTCTTTTTCTGTCGCAACAGCCTTCGTCGCCGGACGAGTTGGTAGAGTAGTGGTCAGTGAGTGAGATTCTGGCAACGCGTGGTGTACACGCGCCGGAGATGGTTGTGTGGGTTTTGTGTTTACTGAACTTGATAGAATCCAACATTCTTATAAAAAAAATACAAAATGTTGTTTTTTGCATTTGGTTTTGAAGGTTTGGGAGATGTTTTTATAAAAAAACACAGTAGGTGTTGCTAATTTTGGTGAGACAAAAGTGTGTTTTTAGTGTGTGTGTGTGTGTGTTTGAAGTGGCATGAAGAGTGAAGAGGGTAAGGTTGCACCCAACATTCTTTTTTGGAGGGAGAGCATGTCTGTAGTGACACACGGTAATACACTTTTAACAAACCCAGAACAAACCATATTGCTTTTTCTCCACTAAGTCGCGGAAATATTTGCAAACCTAATAGCAAAAACTGAGTCAAATGAAAATTTGCTAGAGCTGTTGCTAATGAAAACCAAGCAACATACTATAAATAAGCATATATTGAGTGACAACACGGCTTCATTTATAAAGATACAAATATAGAAATGTCGAGATGCATTTGGGCGATAACCATCATATTCAAATTGCCATGGAATTTTCTCTTAGGACTAAACACATAGCTAAAAGGTATTCTATTTTTATATGTAAGCACTTATAAATGAAATTACAGCTATGCCCGTAAGACAGTAACACACTTTTACCAGTGGCTGTATCTCAGATCCATTTTATCAGCATGTACGAATTAGAGTATTGGTTTAAATAGTGCTTATGGTATTAGAGAAATTAAAAGATAGCTTCAAGAGGAGCTACGACTTTCAAATTAGTTTTTGATTGCTTTTTTCGTTGTCTACCTTTCGTGAGATCTGTAGTTTTATATGGCTGCTTTTAACCATAGTAGAGGAACGTGGAAAGAAAGGCTACAAGAACGGAAAATTGTTGTTAATACTTAGATATTGAGCTTAAATTTTCCAACTATAGGCTGAGCGAATTCACTTCTCCAAAGACTTGCAGATCGTTCACAAAAGAGTCAGTTTTATCATGTAAATTATGTTTAATCTTACACGAGATTGAACAGAAAAAAATATGATGGAGAGGAGCTGCAACTTTCACATCCGTTTTTATTGCTCTTTTGTTTGTCTTTTTTTGTGAGATTAACAGATTTATATGGCGGATGTTAACCATGAGAGTAGATGATCGTGGGAAGAAAGGCCACAAGAATGCAAAGATGTTAATTACCCGAGTAATTAGACTCATCAGGTTCTTAGTATGCAATTGAATTTGACATAAAAGAGGTTGAGAAAAGATTCTGTGAAGACGCAAAGGTGAAAATATAAGGGGCATAAGCACTTTGGATACCGAAGAGATGACGACGTTAATGACCTGAACTGCCTTCTACCTATTTACTTGAAAAACTTGAATGCTTCTGAGGTTATTTATTAGACTTTTGTCTTAGATAAATCTTAGTGAATACTTTATAATGCATTGAAAAAAATTTCAGGTGAGGATTTAAAAACATTGTAATATAGTTTTTAATACATGATACTTAGCATGTGTTAGTTTATAAACTTAGTTGAATACTATCATATGCAGGATGCTTTGTTTGATTATTGATCGGTTTTTTTGTTTATACTGAAACCAAACAGAAATCGTTTAATTAAGTTTATAGAAAAGAAATAGTTAGTTTACTTCGGTTGAGTTAACAAATTTTTGTGAGTGGCGTTGGACCAGAATAATAATATCTTTATAACCATTTATTTTAACCATGAGAGTCTTTGTATTTTGATGTTTATATAACTGCAACTTTGTTATTGCTACAAATAAAGTTGAGAAAGGCTTATGTGAGGCTTTCATCACAATGTTTAACGATTACAAGTAAGATAAAGGTTGGATTAATTGAGATATACTGGCATAATGAAAAATGTAAATGGCCTTTTTCTTTCACAAGGCCACTAAGTTACAAATGTGTAGCTTTTTTTTATGGAACAAAATGTCCACAATGATAAATCCTGGTGAGCACGGTGATACCAAACATAACAATCCTCGTCTCATTTTCACATCCAATGTAATCTCGACCCATTTTCTTGTGAAAAATGGTAGCATTAAAGGGTTTTTGAATTAGCATTTATCCAAGGCTTTATGAGTTATCTGAATTGAAAAGCTCAGAAGCTTATTTTTTTTACTAATTCTATAATCAACTTGAGCTAATTTTCTAAAAAAGCCTCTAAAACACAACTAATATCCTTAAAATCTAGAAAAAAGTTGCTTGGTCATAGTTTAAATTTAGTAAGTAAAATTAGTTCTTTTCTTAAACGTGAAATGTACATCCGCACGTCAATGACTCAGCTGCTATTTTACTCAATTCTCCCGGCTCTTGTATTCTCTTTCCTTTCCCGTGCCTGTGTTTGTCCGGTTTTGACCGTTTTCTTGTGATTTTTGCATTATTCGTACCTACACAATCAAAAAGACAAAACAAGCAATATACAATCATTTTAAGCACAATTTTGTATTTTATGGGTCATTTTTGATATAAAATGGATATGTGTTTTCACATATATCAGTGTGTAATGAAGATGATTAATGGATACATTCGTTCTTTTAGATGGCGTGCACAAATGTTCTCGAAGTCGTGCATATATGTTCTCGAAGTGTGCACTCATGTTCTTCGAATAGTGCATACATGTTTTTAAATCTCATGCACATATGTATTTAACAATATACATTTGTATTTAAATTGTATTTTATTTGATATCAAATTTTGTGTATTGTATTTATGTTTTGGCTTTCTCATAAATTTAGAGATTACATAAATATGCTTATGTTTTTTGTTATAAATATTCGAAGATAATGTATATTATAACATATATGCAATTACCATTCTAAGCAGAAAACTTGTATATGCTTATGTTTTTTGTTATAAATATTTGAAAATAATGTATATTAGAACATATATGCAATTATCGTTTTAAGCAAAAAAAACTAGTTTCATGGCTAATTTGTAGTATGTAAATTTACAATTAAAAAAACATATATGCACCTTATTTAAAAAAAAACTTGTATCTGAAAAAAAAATCCAAAAATTAATGGGTATTAAAAAAACATTTTTAAATAAAAAATTCAAAAAAAGTCAAAATGCTTTTTCCTATTATACCCTTTGAATTAAAAAGAAAATATTTAATTTAACTAAATTCTTATTAGTTGAAAGGCGGTTCTGTACAAAAAAGTGGTTCTGCAAAGAACGGTCCTATATATATATGTATATATATGTATATATGTATATATATATATATATATATGTATATATATATATATATATATATAATCTAGTTAAAATGGTGTAGGTGCTTAAAGTTGTTAAAGTGAGAAGCAATAAAAATTAGACAAATGTCACATTATTTAACTAGTTGTTGGTCCGTGTACGATTTGTTGGTTCGTGTACTAGTTGTTAGAGGTTTTGGTTCGTGTACGAGCAATTGGTTCGTGTACGAGCAATTGGTTCGTGGTTTTTAGTAATACAAGTTTCTTGTGTATCAGTTGTTTATCATAGTTTAGCATTTATTTGTTAACTCAGATGTAACTTGTAAGAGTGTATCATTCAATTTGCGAATAAAATGTATATTTCTATTAATAGTCTTTTGTGAAGCAAAATTATGTATCATATGTATCAGCTATAAATGATGGCGTATCAAGTTTTTTTGTGGTTGTACATCAATTTTTATGTATAAGATTTAATTTCATATATCTACTATTAATTAAATCACATATTAATTAATAGATTCAATGGTTAAGATCACTTCTCATTTTAACAACTTTAAGCTATTACACTACAATAACCCTCCCATATATATATATATATATATACTAGTTGCAAAACCCGCCCGATGGGCGGGTATGACTTGTGATTAGTGTGTTCATTTTTATTTTTGGTTAAATATTTGTTTTTAAAATTTGTTTATTACAAAAACATTGTTTTTTAAATATTGGTTTTTATGAATGTCGTTTACTGAAATTTAAGTAAAGGTAAATCAGTTATTTATCAAATTATTTATTGAATGCATTAACAACATTCAAGAAATGAATTTTCATCTAATTAGAGAAAATAAAAGTTAATATATTAAATATGATGTCGTCTATGAAAAGCTAATATATGTACAAACACCACCATGAGCGATAACTTCTATTACTTCTTAAATCTAATATGATCCCTCTAATTGGATAGATACAATTACAGATGCATGTTTCTTTCGGAGAGGGATCCCCTTTCACCTTACTGGACATAAAGTCTGAGCCTTTTTTTCTCTGATGTACAGTCATATTGGTATTCCATTGATGTCGTCACCTGTTCGTAAGATGTTTACCTATCACTGTAAAATAGAGAGTTGAGCTTTCTTCGCCAATGCATTTATTAAAAAAAGCTTCCTTTACCCCTAAACATTAATCAAATTCATTTACCATTACTCTATGTGTAATATAGTAATAATTTATCATTCATAAGAAGTTGGCGGTGTTCGGATAAGCTTTTTCATGCAGCTTATTGGCACGAATATGTTGTTTTTCAGTTGCAATTGTCGAAATGTTTATTTAAAATAGCTTATTGAGCTAATAAAACATATACTGAAATGGCGATAGCTGCATATGTAACTTTGATCCTACTATTTACATTCTATCCTGATATTTCTAAAGGAAGTGAATCTGAAACCGAAAGTGTTAGCGGCCTAAAAGGTTGCATCATCGATGAAAACTTTCATTCGAGTATTAGAGACTTAGAATAAATAATGTAACTTTTCATGGTAACTTGCATGTTTCTACTTCTTTTTTGTGCTTTTGTTTTGAAAAAAGGTCAAGGTCTATATGAAATGTTAAGTATGGCTAGGTAGTGAAGTCAGCTTCCCACAAAAATAGGGATAAGACAGGGCGTTGAGCAATATTATTTAGTAACCTGAAATTTCAGCTTTGTATTGATGTGACAGTCAAAGCTTTGGTGTTCTATTATTTTGATACAACTACTTTCCAAGACTCGTTCTATTGCTTTATTGATGCAATTACTTTGGGGGAGTCCCTTAACAAGTTATTTGATCGACACAAAACTGAGTCCAAGAACATTGAATTACGGTAATTGGTTAGGTTTTAATCAGAGATGAGGTTAGAGACGTGTAACTCCTAGGTGGTCACTTCAAGAGTCCTAACTCCTGTCATAGCAACATTATTATTAAAATCTCAAAACTATCCATTCATCTG
>BQNB010119180.1:0-16749 GCA_026074375.1 Tanacetum coccineum
GTGTATGTCATAGTCGAAATTCCTCCTTGTAGATACTTGAGATCATTGTTGATGAAGAATTTGAATGGTACTCTTTGACGATTTCTATGCGTGATCAAAGGAAGGGGTTTGGAAAGATCAAATGGATAGTCATCGCCTTCAGGATTTTCCCAATCAAGCTTTTCTGAAAGAGCCTTATAGCGTTCTTTAAAGTCATATTCTAATTCAGCATAATTAGAACGTGTGCCTTTGAGTAGTCTGAATGCTGGTCCTAGCAAGATTTCTTGAGTTAACTTCTCAATTTCCAGCCTATTCAAGATGTACCCAGAGAATTCTATTAGAGTGCTCATCAATTCATCAAAGTCTTTCAACGATTTATCGGTAGAAGTGGAAGCTGCTAGATTCATCAACCACATTTGAGTTAGACCTTCCTTAGTCGTCTTGCCAACATTCTAATCTGGGTCAGTGGGTTCTTAAGGTGGTGTAGGTTTCTTGAACCAGTCACGTCTAGAAGCAGTCTCATCCCTTGGTTCATCTTTATTATCACCCAGATTCCCTGCCTGATCTTGTGGCATGTCTGAATCCGTAACCTCGAACACTGGTTCCTCTGATTGAACAGACTTTCCAGTAGATTTTGGTTGAGACTTTGTGCCTTTGGAGGAGCCAGACGTTGAATCTTTCTTTTTCGGTTCAGTGGTTGGTTTTGCATCTTTGCTTAGCTTTCTCTTCTTTAACCCTCAGTCTGATCCAGCGGAAGGGTCTTCATCTTTATCCTTGTCTTTTCGGCCATGCTTCAATGAATATACATCATAAGAATAGAAGAAATCTTTGTCGAGAGCGTAAGATTTTTTCAAACCATCATAGCAATCTCAGTGTTCGGGAGCCGTTAGATATGATTCACTTTTCTCCATTTTGTCAAGAAGAATTTTCTTTAACTCAAATTCAATAAGTATAGAAGCAGCCTCATAAGTAGATTGTGGTTGAGAAGACACCTTCGCTAGAGTAACTTCATCACGTGATTCTTTAATCAACTTTTCAATCACAGGTGGAGCGAAGTTAGACACTTCCTGGGGCAGAATCTGAGGCAGCTGATCTTTTACTTGTTCTTTGATTCTTGCTGTGAGAAACTCTGAAAGGAAGTTCATGAATTCTTTTCTGGTTTCTCCCAACCTTGTGTCTAGATGACTGTCAACTAAAGATGCCACTTGAGTGTATAGAGGGTCTTTCTTAAGATCAACAACTTCTTTTTCCAATGTTGTGATTCTATCGTTGAATCGAAAGACTGATGGGAAATCAGGAAGATTAGATAGAGGATTTGTAGTTTCAATTGTTGGCGGAGGAGTGAGTGTAGCCTGTATTGGTGTAGGAGTGAAGGTATGTGATGATTGAGGAATGTTTGTGAATACCGACGATGATTCAGGGATAACTAAAACTGGTATTGTAAGGAGAGTGGGTGCTTGAGTTCTAAGGACTTCATGGTGGACATAAACATAGTGGAGACACTATTTCTGCATCAGTTTAAGGAATATCTAAAAATTTAGGAATTTAGATGCCAAGTTAGATGATCGAGAAGAACTAGTGACAGGGACTTCTGTCTTCTTCAGAACAGTAGAAATTGTCACATGGGCATCTTCAACAACTTGTTCTTCAGTAGTCTCTAAAATTTCATTCCCTTGTTAAGCTTCAGTCATTTCAGTATCTTTACCCTCACCTTGAACAATTCATGTAGCAGTCTCAGTGGGTTCTTCTAATCTTGCATCTGCATCATCATCAAATTGGTTGGTAGTATCATCCATTCCTTATTCTTCATCACTTTTCAGCTCATCAACTTCAGATTTATTTTCTTGATCAAACTCCTCTTCTTCTTGATCATCATCGTCAGATTCTTCATCTTGCTCTAAATCTGATTCTTGCACTTCACTTTCATTCTCTTGCTTACTGCTTTCATCACTTGATTTTTGTTCATTGTTTCTATCGTCTTCATCATTACCCTAAGACTCAAATTCACTCTTAGAAGAGTCATCATTGGTCACATCGAGAACCCCTGGTTTATCACCAGTTCCTTCACTTGTGACAGTAGGTGTGATCTTTTCTACACTTGGTGGTTTCTCAGAAACCGTACCAGAACCACTAGGATGAGTCTTATGAAAGTCCCTTAAGATTTTCTTTCTTACTTCCTTCATTTGAGCTTTTTCAGACAAATCTACTTCCGACAGCAACTCTATTCCTTTTCCATGAGCTACATCCACCTTTTTTTCCCTTTCTTTTTGACTTTTTTTCCACATGAGGATCTCTGATGACGATACTTGTTGCTGGCTTAGAAGCAGACTTTTTGGCAGGTGTTTTCAATCTTTTGCCCTTTTTGATAGCTTTTTCATCTCCAGGGACTAGCTCACTTTCCTTCTTGGATGGAGAGGCTTTCCTGAATTTTCTAGCAACCTTAGGAGGCACCTCACCTGTAGCATAGCCAAGATAAGTCTTGTACGCTTTACTTTCCTTCATCTCTGGACTTGTCAAACATTCAGGTAGAACTACTCCATAGATCTGGGATGCTTCTTTTCTTGAAACAAATCTTAAGGTGTTAATCAAGTAGTCATCTTTGGAGGTGTGCATCCCAATTCTGTTTCTCAAGGAAATTGACTTTTCTTGAACAAGGAAGTGGTGAATGATAACTTTGGTGAAACGTGGGTAGTACATCTTTTCTTGCTTTTTGTAAACTTTGTTGTCAATCTGATAGGTGAAGTCTTCCTAGAGTAGTTCCACATAGTCTACATACTTCTGATGGTACATGACCTAAAGGATTTGTGCTCGAGAAAGATGAAGTTTGTCAAGTCTACTAGTCTTTCCAGATAGGCTTATGTTGATTATAGCAGCAAAAGTTCTCCACGGTTGATGTATTTGATCGATAACAACATCATTGAGTGAATTGATAACCCCAGTATGACTGAGATCTCTTAAGAAAGATTTAGTATCTTGTTCAGAAGGAAGAGCATCAAAGTCACGACCAGGTACTCTTGGGCAAATCTAGAAGATATCTTTGAAGACTTCCTAGGTAAGCTTGAATCGTTTCTTCTTATCAATCTTAAATCTGTAGAAGTCGTCATGCTTGTATACGCAATTCTAGAATTAATGCATATGCACTTCAGGGACATCAACAGTGATGAGAAATGCAGGATAGCATGGAGTGAGTGCAAGTGCATCTAGAACAACTTGAAATGTTTCCTCTTTTGGTTTCAATCCACGAGGGATTCTTCCATTGCATTTTCCAATGTCAAGTCGATTCTCTTTGGGAACAAGTTCAAGGTCAAGCTTGGTTTATTGTGTAGTGATGGAAGTCATGATTCTGCTAAGAGTTGTCACATACAGTTTATACACAAGCAAATATATATAGCACAGAGACAATCTAGATCATGATTCCAGATTATTGATGCAGCACAGGGTTTACTACAGGGGATAGGCAAACAAATACAAGGCAACAAATTGATACACCTACACATAATGCAAAGAACTGATACACATGTAAACAGGATACACCCACTCTCATATATCACATAGACTATATGCAAACTAATGAAATCAAGACAAACACTTAAGATTTCTAAGGAAAATTATACCTAACTTAATCACTATATGACAAGGCAGGGTTAAATTACACTTAGATTAGGTTATGAGGTTGAATTACCAAGATTACTAGATTAATTCAATTAGAAAAAATCAAGTATAGTATGCCTTAAGATAGTGTATAGATCGCCTATGAAAAAGCACCTAAGTATAAATCGCCTGTGTTAAGGATGCGTGTATAGATTACCTGGTCAACTTAAGTATGTATAGATCACCTATGTATTTATGTATTGATCGCCTGTTATACTCAAGTATGTATAGATCGCCTGTGTAACAAATGCACATATAGATCGCCTATGTAAAATCTATGTATTGATCGCCTGTGTATATGTCTATGTATTGATCGCTTGTGAAAACGTTTATTGTATAGATCGCCTGTGCAAGTTTTACATAAACATTTCACACCCTTTTAATCCATAACAACCATTTAGATACAAACATATAGAATCAATATATCATACTAACATCTTTATAACATAGTTTAACCACAAAAATCTTGATTTAAGCCAAGTTCGAGCTACAAAAGCTCAAAAACTCCCAACTTCTAAGATTTTTTAAACAAACAAGTAATTTAACACTCAAAAGCAATCAATCATTCAATATAACACTTCTTAAATCTAAACCCATAAACTTTTTCAAGTTTTTACCCATTTTCACTTAGTTCGATTTCAAGAATCATTCGAAACACACGAAGGAGTTAACCCCATTAAAAACTTTTTTAAGCACAACATCTAGACCCTTAATAAACCAAAACCCCTCAATCACTTATAAATTTCATCCCCTTTTTAATGAGACAAAACTTCAATTAAGTTTTAGGGTTTTTCGATCAATATACCAAGATTTGGTCATATATATGTAATCATTAGCCTTAATTCGTGTACCTTTTAGCGTAAAACGAGGGTTGAACGAATTCTTGAAGATTTGCAAGTTAATCAATATATGTATGAAGGTTTAAGGTATGTGTGTATGTGTGTTCATGTGAGGACGAGAGCGTGCAAAGAGGTGTTTGTTTAAAATCCTTTTTGGGTTTTTGACAAAAATGCCCCCTAGGGTTTAATGGTGTTTCTAATTTTCTTATAGACTTTTCCTAAGGCAAACTAAGTTTCCAAATTTACAAAATTAGCCCTTAAGGTTTAGTTATCAAGAAACAAATTCACATTTTGCATTACTACCCCCAATAAGATTAAACATATAACACATAAAGCCACAAAGGAGTTAAAATTTATCAACTCCCCTTTAATTCTTCACCCGATATGATTAAAACCTTTCCAATTATCACATGATTAATTATGAAGAAGATGATTTTGACAGTTTCTCCCCCTCAAATAATGACCCGTTTTCTATTGAAAGAGTTGTAGTCGTTATTTGATGGTTCAAAATTGTCTTAGAAAAATGATGATCTGTTGAATCTGAAAGATGATTATTATATATTTTGAAAATCAACACCCAAGAAAATAAGATTTCTCTTATTTTGACACATAAGCGCACTGACACGTACACTTACGGATTATAAGAAGCACGGGTTGTGATGCAAAGTAATCACAAGCCTTTGAATGAATATAAAGTAATTCATTCCCGAGAAAATTAATTCCCGTTATGAGGTCAAGTTGTCTTTTTGACGACATACTTGCCTTGAAGATGATGACCGGGTTGCTATCTGAAATAATAGCAAGCCATTTTGGCATGTTTTGAAAGCTTTTAAAACTTCTGCTCGAACTTCATTTAAAACCTCATATCATTATTGAATGACATTTCTAAGGCCGTAAATGTTATCGATTTTCAAAAGACATGCCAGAGATACATATCTTTATGTTTTTCTGATTTTTTTTTAAAAAAAATTTTTTTTTTTGTTTTTGAAAATTTTTTATAAAAATGAAATTTTTTTTGGATTTTTAGGTTTTCATATATACATATATACATGATATGAATTACCACCATTACTCGTCCGTTTCCTCTGCTAGACGTTTCAACGCATCTAGAGACATGCTTTTCATACCAAGCTTATCGATCAAGAAGTTAAATCTCGCTCGAGGCAAAGGTTTAGTAAAGATGTCAGCCAGTTGGTATTCAGTCCGGACAAAGTATAGCTCTACGATTCCATTCTCCACTTGCTCCTTTATGAAATGGTAGCGAATATCGATGTGCTTAGCTCTTGAATGTTGAACATTGTTGCAGCATAAAGCAATCGCACTCTTGTTGTCGCAGTACAGAGGGATCTTATTGAATTGAAAGCCATAAGGCAATATATTCTTCCTCTGTACTCGATATGGCAGTGCTATTTTACTTCTTGGACGACCAGCTAACAAGTTTATCACCTAAGAACTGAGCGCTTCCCGACGTACTACGTCTAGTGTCCTGACACCCAGCGTGATCGGCCTCTGCATAAGCTGTGAGAGACATATCGGTATCCTTCGAGTACCATAGACCCATGTTAATGGTTCCATTAAGGTATAGAAAGATCTGTTTTACCGCTTGTAAGTGCTTTTCGGTAGGCTTAGCCTGATACTGGGCACATAAGCAGACAACATAGTTAAGGTCAAGTCTACTGGCTCTAAGATACAATAAGGATCCAATCATGCTACGGTAAAGTGTAGCATCAATTGGTTTCCCCTGTAGGTCTTCATCCAGTTTCTTGGTTTCAATCATGGGTGTGTGAACAGAATCAGTAGTATTTAAGCCATATTTTTTAACGTTTCAGAAGCATATTTAGATTGGTTTATGAAGATGCCTCTAGGACTTTGAGAAATTTGTAATCCTAAAAAAAGAATGTCCATTTGCCACATCATCGGACTCTTGAACTTATGGTCAATCTGATTAGCTATCTATTACACATGGAGGTATTAGTTGATGCTAATATTATATCGTCAACATAATATTTTGTACCATAATATGGCGTTTACAAATTTCGTGTGAAGAGTGTTGATCAACTACACCTTGGCGAAGATTGTTGAGAGATAAAAAAAGCTTGATAGCATATCATACCATGTACATGGTGCTTGTTTAAGACCATAAAGAGCCTTTTTGAGCTTGTACACATGCGATGGGTTGTCCTGATCAACAAATCCTTCTGGTTGAGAAACATAGACCTCTTCTTTGAGCTCGTCATTGAAGAAATCCATTTTGACGTCCATTTGGTAGATTGTCATATTCTTGTGAGCGGCATTAGCTATGAAGATACGAATGGCCTCTATTCTAACATCCGGTGCAAATGATTCCTCGAAATTGATACCCTCTTCTTGTCTGAATCCTTGAGTAACTAGTTGAGCCTTATTCTTTAGTACCTTACCAGATTCATCTGTTTTGACCTTATAAATCCATTTGAGTTTGATCAAGAACACATTATCTTGACACGGCACCAATTCCCGAATTTCATTTCAAGTCTTTCAAATTCATGAAATTCTTCTTGCATTGCATCAATTCATGACGGTTCGGTCATTGCTTGTTTGAAGTTCTTGGGTTCTACTGAAGTAAGGGATGGATCAAAAATAACACAATGAATCAGTTTTAAGTTGATTCCTTGTAGATACAGAGCGAGAAGGATCACCGATCACGTTTGCTATAGGATGATCCTTAGTCCATCTACTAAGGTGTTCAAATGGAGTGTAGATTTATCTCACATTAGATGATGATCCTTGAGGAGCCGAGTCTTCATTAGGAGATTCGTTAAGTGGATCATCATGAAATGTTGTGTATTTGGTGATTCTTCAAACCTTTAGAAATGATTGGAGACTGTTCTGTTTTGTGATGAAGGAATACTGTTGACGGGAGCATCTGGTCATGGAAGCTTGACACAAGGAGAATCAGCTAATACTTCAGCTCTTAGAGCAGCAGCTTCTTGAACTGGAGAAACAGTAATTGTGGGAGGGTTAAAGTATTCATCGAACATTGGTTGAAACAAACGATCCCAATCATCTCTTTTTGGTGGAATACAAGGTTGTTGAGAAAACCAAAAACGGGGTTGGAACTGTCTGTACTAGATGTAGAGGAGTCATATAATGAAGCTGGGTCCTTAAACTTGAATTGTTCAGAAGCCATTGTTTTAGGCTATTGAACGTTACATGGATTATTTCAGTAATTATTCGGGTCCTTCTGTTGTAGATTCTTAACGCTTTCTTTGCAGGCACGTAACCAACGAAAATCCCTATGTCTGCTTTTGCATCAAATTTACCTAGATCCTCATGGTCATTAGTAGGTTAACAAAGTGATCCAAAGACATGAAAGAATGATAAGTCCAGTTTCTTGTCTTGCATAAGCTCATATGGAGTTTTGTTGTATCGGAGGCATATCAAAGAACGGTTTTGGGTATAACAATCTGTATTGATAGCTTCAGCCCAGAGAACTAATTGAGCTTTAGAAAAGATTAGCATTGTTCTAGTAGCTTCAACAAGAGTCTAATTTTGCCTTTCGACAACACCGTTTTGCTGAGGAGTGCGAGCGAGGGGGGGGGAGGGGGGGGGGAGGGTAGGGGCGGGGGGGGGGGGGGGGGGGATACAGAGTTGATGCGTGATGCCAACATTTTCATACCATTCACGAAGTGTCTGATTGACAAATTCGGTTCCATTATCTGTTCGAACATTTCGGACTGTGGCTTTCAAACAAACTTGATTATTTTTGATGCATTTGATGATGGCCGCATGAGCTTCATCTTTTGTCTTTAAAAATCTAACCCAGGTAAATCTTGAGTAATCGTCGACTATCATTAAGAATTATCTTTTCCCGTTAATACTAGCCACACGCATCGGGCCACACAAATCCATATGTAAAAGATATTAGTTTTCTGGTTAGTGTCTTCAGCTTTGGGTGATGAGAGTTTTCTTTCTTTTCCCTAATGCCACATGCAAACACAAATGAGTCTTTCTGAAATTTATGCCTAGGAATTCGTCTTGCATAGATGTCGATTGCTAGCTTGTTCAGAAGTATCGAAGTAAAGATGAGATATATGGGTCGGTGACCATAATACCAGTCTTAGTCTTTGTCGCTTTAGATAGAAGTCATATCGGAGATGACTTAAGCATGTCATCAAGAGAAATTATGTACAAATTTATGTTACGGGACCCTGAAAGTAGATCAACACCTTCTAAATTGCAAATAAAGCAAGTGTTTTTCCAAAATGCAACTTCAAGATCCGCATCACAAAATTGGCCAACAAAAAACAAATTATGTCTAAGCCCCTCAACGTAGTATTACCCTTGAGATAATAACATTTCCCAGTTGATAGTACCATACCCCATTAATTTGCAATGGGTCGTTCCGAATCTAATAGTACCCAAAAATTTACTGAAAAAAGTTCATGAGCTAAGAGCGATTATCCTGTCAGTGTTTTTGACAGCCAAGAGTCCAGATACCAGAGTACAATCTGGACAACCTGTCATGACAAGAGAAGAAGACGATGGAATATCTATTGCAGTGGATCCCCAAATTTGATTGGGTTCCGAGTGGTTAGCATTCTTAGATTCTACAATCTTAGCTATTTTACTCGAACCTATGTTTTTAACATTTTTGGGTTTCCTGCTATAGACTTTTATTTTTGGTTTTTGTATTTCATCTTAGTGGGAAGTGGTTTGCTTAGGAGGCACTACGCTAGTAAAGATACCTGCACTTTTGTTTTTGCTCATAGTCAATTGCTCCAGTAGTATTAACCTTTGGTTAATACTGTTGGATTTTCAAATCAAGTTTAGGTTAGCTCAAATTAGATTTAGTTTTTTAAAAACTTTTCTAGCTTTTAGTCAACACATAGCTTAATCTAGTTTTAGCCTTAATTTTCATTTCCTAGCTTATTTGCTTTAGTACATTTAGCTTTAAAGTTTTAAAAAGAAATCTTAAAATCCAAAAGCCAAAAACAGTAGGTCATATCAAGTAGCTTTTAATTCTGAAATTTAGCTTATAGGAATAGGTTTTATAAGTTAGATTCATAGCTTATTAGTTGTTTAACTAGCTTTCAAAAGCTAAGGCTCTGAATTTGCTTCAAAAGCATTTGAGCTTATTGGATCTTTAAGTCTTAAATTTCCTTTTCTGAGTTAGCAGTTTTTGCTCTTAGATTTAAGTAGCTTATTGTGTTTTAAACTAAAGTAGCTTTTCATTACTAGTTTCCTTACATTTTAAGCTGTTAGGAACATCTTTTGTATTTAGATTTGAGCTTATTTTGAGCTTAATACAAGTGTCTAAGTGAAATCAAGCTTTTGAAGGCTCAAAAGCCAAGTTTCTGAGGACAGCTTATAAATAAGCTATTTCAGTGCTTTTTTTTTCATTTTTAGACAAAAAGTTTAGTTTTAAAGTTGCTTAAAAATTAGTCTTCTTTAATTTTCAATTTTCAGTTTTTTATAAAAAGCAAAAATAAAATATAGTCAAAAAGGGGTGTCCGCCACCCTCAAACCCACGACCTCACTCTTATAAACCCAACGTGTTAACCATCATGCTATAATAGCTCATCCGTCTACTTCTCCTTCCATTTAACTCTTATACTCATTTTCCTTTTAAGCTTTTTATAATAAGCCGTAGCTTATAATAGCTTTTTCCCGGCTTATTTGTTAAGCTTTGAGATTCTTCTTATTTTTCCTTTGATCTTTATAACGTTTTAGATTTTCCCTGAATTTTTGGCATTTTTCTATTTAGTATATTATTTTTAATCATTTTTCTTAAGTTTAAAGTTTCGAAAAATCATAAAAAATAGAAAAAAGTTTTATAAAAATTCAAAAAAATAGTTTTTAGTTTTATAAAAAATACTTGTAGGTTTACATTAAGAAAAATCATTTTTACATCTTTTAGATTTTAATTTTCATTTTTGAGCCTTTAATTTTAAGTTTAAAAATAGGATTTTAATTTTAAAAATAGTTAAAAATAGTTTTCTGGGTTTTTATAGTATTTTAGACTTTTCTAAGTTTAAAAATCATTTTTCTAAATTTTTAGGACTTAATTTGCTATTTTTTAGGATTTAATTAGATTAAATTAGTTTTAAATTCATAATAAATTAAAAAAATAATCAAAAAATGTTTTTCTTCTTCTTAAAATTTTCTTTTGTCCTAATTTAGGTTTAGAAATTTAGTTTGAATTTTTAGGAGTTAAATTTAGTGTACTTGCTTATTTCCAACTATGGTTCCGACGTTATCTTAGAGGTACCAAATTTTGAAACCTATCTAAATGATATGGATAATCAAAGTGTGCATGCATTGCAGGATTTTGAACAATCACCAGTTATGGATTTTACAGATAATGAGATATCTAGTGATAGCAATATCATTCCATATTCTCAATATTTGCAAGAAACACAACAGGCAACTGTTCAAGATACTAATTTGCAGGCACAACAAGATTCAATGATTTTATCTGTGATTGAACAAATGTCAGAACAAATGATTAATCATGTTAATAATTAGGAAAAGGCTAATAAGGAACAAAATAATGAATCAATAACCGCTGAGCTAGAGAGATATAAGGAAAGGGTCAAAACTTTTGAACAACGTCTTAATATTGATTTAAGCAGTCGTGAAAAAATGATTGATTCTCAAATGGATGATATGATTAGGGAGAAACTTGCACTCAAAGAACAAATTGACTCACTTGAGCAAAATCTTTCTAAACAAATCAAAGAAAAGGAATCTTTATTCAAAACTTTTACAGTTTTCAAAAATGAGGCAACAAATGAGCTCCATGAAGGAGAACCCACTCAAAAACAGAACACCAAAACAATGAAACCAAAACAAAGGCAAAACTAACTATCTAAAGAAAAAGAGAATAAATATATGGAAAATGAAATTGATTTGAAAAAGAAGATTAAGGAACTTTATAATATTATTTATAAAGTAGGTCAATCTAGTCAAACAGTGCACATGTTAACTAAGCTACAAGCATTTTATGATAATATACACAAACAAGCTATAGGTTATCAAAATCCGTTTTATCTTAAGAAAGCTCAGCGGATGAAACCAACCTTGTATGATGGTGCTGTTATGTCTAATACACATGTTGCTATACTTGTGATTGATGATGAAGAAACATTGATTTTGGAAGAAGAGAGTCGATCAAAAATGTTTGAAAAGCAAAGGATCCTGAAGTTATTGCAAAGAAAATTTCTCATAAACCTATTGATTATGAAAAATTAAATAGACTAACTGACGATTTTGGAAAACGTTTTTCTCCACAACAAGAATTATCGGCTGAACAAGCATTTTGGTTTCATATACTCAATCCATCCATTGAACCTTCTTACACACCACCTGTCATAGTGGATGTTCCTAGTGAACTACCTAAGGTGGGTTTGGTGAATGCAAGCCTTAAAAAGCTTAAATTTCATCTCACCCAGTTTGACTCAGTGGTGAAGAAGAGGACAACACCTAATGCTATTGAAGAAGATGAATGGGGGTTTGAACATACAAAAACTCTTTTTAACAATGAAATTATTCCATTTCTAAATCTTTAAAGACATCTTTCAATGTGTTTGAAAAGATCTTTTAAATGAAATAACGAAGTTTCAAACAGTTTTTGACGCAAATGGAAAACGGTTGTTCAAATAGTCTTCAGTTGATAAACAATGTTTGGAAATTGCTAAGAAATAAATTCTTTTGGAAAATGATCGACTCTTACAAAAAATCATGTCTCAAGATGTAATGTTAACTGTGATGAATTCTATGTCTTTGAATAATGATTCTGTGAATATGGAAATGCAAGAGTGTGAATCGTGTGAAAAGTGTTTGAATCTTGATGCTGAGCTTTCCAAATCAAAACAAGCATATAATGATTTTTTTTTTAATTTATTCACAACTTGAAATAAACATTTTATTTCTCTCGAGCTCAATGCATTACCAGAAGTTTTTCAAAACGATGAATCTTGCGTTAATCAAAATGCTGTTGAAATTCAAGAATATTTTGAAATCAATGATTTGAAAGCTCGGCTACAAGATAAAGACAAGACCATTT
Organism: Tanacetum coccineum; assembly: GCA_026074375.1. Taxonomy (NCBI): domain Eukaryota; kingdom Viridiplantae; phylum Streptophyta; class Magnoliopsida; order Asterales; family Asteraceae; genus Tanacetum; species Tanacetum coccineum. The sequence goes on from BQNB010119180.1 coordinate 12,514, forward strand.
GTAAGTTGAAGGATACTATTAAATCTTTGAGAGAGAATACCAAGGAAGAGAACGTTAATCCTGATAAATGTGATCTTGAGCCCATAAATAAGGAACTGGAAAATAGTGTGGCAAAATTGCTTTCTGAGAACGAACGTCTTTGTAATGAAATTAATCATGTGAAACAGGTTTTTAAAGATCAGTTTGACTCAATCAAACAGACACGTGTTCGTCATAAAGAACAAAGTGACTCTTTAATTAACAAACTGAACTTAAAATCTGTGGAAAATGAGGATTTAAAAGCTCAAAGTCAATGGGCAACATTTTTTTGTGATAACATCATTGAAAAATGATTTACAAAAATAAAAAGGGAAAGAAATTGTTGAAAATGTTATACACACACCTTCTGCCACCACTATTGCTCCAGGCATGTTCAAGCTTGATTTAGAACCGTTGCCTCCTAGGTTATTGCAAAATAGGGAAGTTCACAAGATATTCTTAGGCTCACACAAGAACAAGCTAATATTTTTTGGGAAATAGTTCGAACCAGCTAAGGCGAAACAAACTGATAGCGAGTTAGACTTCTCCTTATAAAGTATGCCACAAGAATTAGGATTGCTGTATATGTTCAAGTTACGTGCCTAATGTTATAATACCTAGTGCTAAGAAGGTACTGTCAAATACATGAAATGTCAAGAAAGTTAGGTTTGCTAAACCTCTCACACCTAAGCAACATTAAACAGGCGAGTCTTATAATACTCAGGATTGACCACACTGTGTTGTCTTCTACAGGAGTGAAGTGTTCTACTAGTAATTGCGGATCAAAGCCTCCAGGCAATAAAAAGAATGATAGGATCTCGCAAACACCAAGTAGGAACAAGAAGAATAAAGTAGAAGCCCAACCTAGGAAAGTGAATCGTGTTGTTAAGCCTGTTTGTGATGTTGATGTTAAGCATTCACTGTCAAAAGCGAATTCTAAAATTCTCTGTGCTACTTGTAATAAATCGATGTTTGATGGTGTTCATGATAAATGTCTTCTTGATCTTGTGCAAAATGGGAATAAACCGTATAAATCTGTTAAAACCATAGAAAACAAATGTTTGGAAACCTACTCGGTCATGTATTCACTAAAGTAGGATTTAAGTGGAAACCAACAGGCAGAACTTTCACTATAGTTGGTAACTCGTGCCCTTTAACTAGGTTCACCTCAACTAACGTAGTGCCTCCTAAGCAAACCACTTCCCACTCAGATGAAATACAAAAACCAGAGATAAAAGTCTATAGCAGGAAACCCAAAAATGTTAGAAACATAGGTTCGAGTAAAATAGCTAAGATTGTAGAATCTAAAAAGCTAACCACTTGAAACCAAATCAAACTTGGGGATCCAATGTAACAGATATTCCATCGTCTTCTTCTCTTGTCATGACAGGTTGTCCAGATTGTACTCTGGTATCTGGACTCTGAATGTTCCGAAAAACACATGACAGGAATCGCTCTTCGCTCTTGAACTTTGTCAGTATAAATTTATGGGTACTGTTAGATTCGGGAAAAAAAGCGACCAGACTTACAAGGATTATGGGGTTGGTGACTATCAGTTGGGAACATGTGTTATCTCAAGGTATACTCCGGTGAAGGCTTGGACATAATTTGTTTTTTGTTGGACAATTTTGTGATGCGGATCTTGAAGTTGCATTTTGGAAAAACACTTGCTTTATTCGCAATTTAGAAGGTGTTGATCTACTTTCAGGGTCCGAGTTTCTCTGATGACATGCTTAAATCATCTTGATCTGTCTTCTATCCAAAGCGTCAAAGACTAAGAGCTGGTTATGGCACCGTCGATTATCTCATCTCAACTTCGGTACTTTGAACAAGTAGCTAAAGCGGTCTTGCCACGAGGAATTCCCTAAGACTTACAATTTTAGTAAAGACATTTGTGTTCAGCATGTGCATTAGGGAAAAGGCAAAAAAATCCTTCTCATCAACAAAAAAGCTGAAAAGACACTAAACTAAGAGAAAACTATATCTTTTGCAATTGGATTTGTGGGCCCGATGGTGTGCTGTCATTACATGAGGAAAAGGTATATCTTAGTGATAGTCGACGATTACTCAAGATTTACCTGGGTCAGATTTTTAAAGACAAAAGATGAAGCTCTTGCGGCCATCATCAAATGTATTAAAACATACAGTTCTTTGAATGCACAGTCCAGAAGGTATGGACAGTGAATTGGAATGAATTTGTCAATCGACACTTCGTGATGGTATGAAATGTTGGCATACGCATCAACTTGGGGGGTTTTTTTGTATCGGATATCCTTCTCGCTCTGTATCTATGAGATCACACTCCATTTGAAACACCTTGTGATGACTTAAGGATCATCCATAGCAAAATTAATCGGAGTCCTTCTCACTCATGTATCTACGAGAAGCAACTCAAAACTGATGCCATGTTGGTGTTATTTTGATGCCTTTAACTTCAGTAGAAACCCATATAACTTCAAACAAGCAATGGACAGAAACCGTCACGGATCGATGCAAATGCAAGAAGAATTCATGAATTGGAAAGACTAAAGTTTGGGATTTGTGTGTGTCCAGTAACGTGTTCTTGATCAACTCAATGGATTTATAAGGTTAAAAACAGATGATCTGGTAGGGTTACTAAAGAATAAGGGCTCGGACTAGTTGCTCAAGGATTCAAAAAGAAGAGGTATCGATTTCGAGGAATCATTTGCACCGGTTGCTAGAATAGAGGCCATTCGTATCTTCGTAGCAAATGCCGCTCACAAGAATATGACAATCTACCAAATGGACGTCAAAACGGATTTCTTGAATGGCGAGCAAAGAAGAGGTCTATGTTTTCTCAACCAGAAGGATTTGTTGATAAGGACAACCCATCGCATGTGTACAAGCTCAAAAAGGCTCTTTAGTCGTAAAACAAGCACACGAGCCATGTATGATCTGTTGTCAAGCTTCCTCATCTTCAAACAATTCTCAAGGTGTAGTTGATTCAACCACTCTTTACACGCATGCTGGAAACGACATATTATGTATAAAATTATGTTAACGATATAATCTTTGCATCATCTAATACTTGCATGGGTGATGAGGTTTGCTAATCAGGGATGGACCAATAAGTTTAAGATGTCGATGATGGGGCAAATGTCATTTTTTAGGATTATAAATATCTCAAAGTCCTAGAGGCATCTTTATAAACCAATCTAAATATGCTTCTGAAATTGTTAAAAAATATGGTTTGCATTCTACTGATTCTGTCGACACACCCATGATTGAAAACAAGAAACTGGATGAAGATCTACAGGGGAAACCAGTTGATGCTACACTTTACCGTGGCATGATTGGATCCTTAATGTATCTTACATCCAGTAGACCTGACCTTAACCATGCTGTCTGCTTATGTGCGCGGTATCAGGCTAAGCCTACCGAAAAGATTACAACCGGTGAAAGCGGATCTTTCGATCCTTAACGGAACCCATTAACATGGGTTATGGTACTCGAAGGATACCGATTTGTCACTCACGCTTATGCTGATGCGATCACGCGGGTGTCGCGACATCTAGTACGTAGTACTGGGAAGCGCTAGGTTCTTGTGATTAAACTTGTTAGCTGGTCGTCTAAGAAGCAAAAGAGCTCTGGCCAAAATAAAATCGAGTCAGAGGCTGAATATATTGCCTTGTCTGGATGTTGCTCACAAATCCTATGGATGCGTTCACAACTAACAGACTATGGTTTTAAATTCAATAAGATTCCTCTGTACTGCGAACCAACGAGTGCGATTGCTTTTATGCTGCAACAATGTTCAACATTCAAGAGCTAAGCACATCGATATTCGCTACATTTCATAAAGGAGCAAGTGGAGAATGGAATCGTAGAGCTATACTTTGTTCGGACTAAATACCAACTAGCTGACATGTTTACTAAACCTTTGCCTCGAGAGAGATTTAACTTCTTGATCGATAATCTAGGTATGAAAAGCATGTCTCCAGAAACGTTGAAACGTCTGGCAGAGGAAATGGACGAGTAATGGTGGTAACTCATATCCTGTATATATGTATATATGAAAACATAAAAAATCCAAAAAGATTTTCCTTTTATAAAAAAAATAAAAAATTAATTAAATTAAAAAAAATCAGAAAAATATAAAAATATGTATCTCTAGCATGTCTTCTGAAAATCGATAACATTTACGGCCTTAGAAATATCATTCAATAATGATACGAGGCTGTAAATGAAGTTCGAGCA
>BQNB010119181.1:2707-20857 GCA_026074375.1 Tanacetum coccineum
AAGTAAATTTCAACCTAAGCCTAGAATATGATAAAAGAAAATTTTATAAAAAATAAAATTATTTTTTTGATAATTTTTCTATTTTTTATGATTTTTTTAAGTTTTTAACTAAATTAATTCACGAAAAATATAAAACTTTAAGCTAAAAATCCTAAAAAAATTCTAAAAATAGTTTATGATAAGCAGGATGTAGGAAAAATGAGAAATCCTAAATAGCTAAACTAAATAAACCGAGAAAATTCAAATAAGCACTCCAAGTGCTTATTATATATAAAGCTAAAAAAAGGGTTAAAAGGTTTGATTGTGCAAACCTGGACGTAAAAGTACTAAGGGCACGTTGGTGAGGGGTGTGTGTGTTGAGGCTTATAAAAGGGTGAGACTAGGTTGAGGTCGGGGGTTCGAGTCTTGCTCGCCCCTGACTTCCTTGGTTTCCCCTTTTTTTATTTTTGCATAAACCTAAAAAGTAAAGCTGTAAAACAACTTATAATAAGCTATTTTTGTGAAAACAACTTTTCTAAACGTCACTAATAAGCTAGTTAATAGCTTAAAATTAAGTCAGAAAACACTTAACCATTTTTTCTACTTTTTTTAAAACTTAATAAGCTCAAAACTAAGATAAGCTAAAACTAAGACTTAATAAGCTATAAGCAACTAACTTCTAACCTAATAAGCTAGACTAGACTATAAATAAGCAAATTGGATAATCCATAAGCTAAAAAATCAAATAAGCACTTTGATAAAACTGATAACCAAACAGGCCTTAAGGGCACTTTTGAGCTTAATTCCAAATAAGCAAATGGATCCTTATGGTTATAAGCCCTACACCTACTTAAACAATGGCCAAAAAGCTACTTGAAACATGTCTTAAAAACTAATTCGAAAAGCTAATGGACAAAGAAAAACATATTTGAAAACAGCTTATTACACTTAGTATGCTGAGTTAACCTTTGGTTTTTTAAATCTGGTAACCTAAAACAAGCTAACAAATTGATTACAAACAGTAGCATCTTAACTAACATTTTTAGCGTGCAAGATTTAAGCTAAAAAACTAAACTAGAATGTCTAATATTCCTCAAATAAGCACTTGATGAAAACATTACACAAAACAGTCCCTGGAGGCAATTTTAAAGCATATTTCTAGATAATCTAATGGAGTTCCTTTATGGGAATCTAGCTTAAACTAATTTTAAAAGTTTGACTAATAAGCTACCTAAATCTTTTCTTAAAAAGTATTTTGAAACCCAAATGCTTAATGAAAAAGCTGCCTATGCATTTTTACCTAACTTTTGGTTTTTGAATGAAAAGGCAAAAAAAACTAAATTGCATATCTAAAACAAGTTTTTAAATAAGCTTTTTAACTCAAATAAGTCTTAATCTAACTAGAATAGCCTAAAATCTATTTGTGCACAAAAAATCAAAAGCTAACAACTACTTTACCTATCTAAATTTTTAAGCTAGAAAAGGCTATTTGGCTTTTTATGACTGCTGATTCAGTTGACACTTTTTATAGCCTAAACTATGAACTAACTTATGCAGACCTAAGGTACTTGCTTCTACAACTTTATAACACTAAAACTAAAGCAATTTGAGCAATAACAATAACTATAACAGATTTGAGCTTAAAATGCACATTAAACTAGATTTAGTAGATTTAGGCTAACAGATTTAAACAACTACACACTACTTTGATTAAAACTTGATTATGCCTTCAAACAACTTTAAATCCTGACTCTATAAACCTTATTATAAGATTTAAAATGAAATTTTAAAAGACCAAATGAACTCAAGAAGTAATAACTTGAGTTAGTACTGCTTGACCCAAACACTCCCTTAAATTCCTTAAATCCATACTTAGCTTATAAAAATGAGAATTAAAGCTAAAATCTTAGATACCAGATACTAAAAAGCTATAATAAGACATAATAAGCAGATTTTAACAAACTAATAAGCTAGAACAATAAGCTATTAAACCATGCTAATATTTTTGGTTTTTAACTGTTTTAAGACAAATGATAAGCAAATTAAGTTCTAAGCAAACAATTACACATAATACGCATCTAACATCTATAATAAGCATTAATAAGCTACACTAAATAGATATAAGCTATTATTAAACTGTAATAAGCTAAAATGTAATTTTAAGCTACAAAATGTAAAGAGAGGACTTACAACTGCCTTTGCATAAAACACGGTTTATAAATGCTCTTTTGAGCTTATCAACAAGCTCCAGCTTATCAATTGATAAGCTGGTATGGTCCTGGAAGCCCTTCCATTACTGGCTTACCTTCCTTAATAAGTTGTGGTAATTTGAGGATGGATTTAAGTAACAATAAGCTCATTTAAACTTTAAGAACTTAAATGAGAATATAGTTAGCTTATGTAGAGATTACGATAGATTATTAAGAACTTATTTGATTAATTAAGAGCTTATTAAACCAAATTGCTTAAACATAAATTGCACATTAAAATGAAAACACACTTTTATTAATAAAAGAGTACTGAATACAAGCTTGAAAAAGAGATTACAATTACTGAATTAAGACATTACAATAAGCTAAATTGCAAAAAAACTAAACTAAGCTATATTAACACTACTCCTAGATATCTTTTGTGGGTGAGTGAGGAGCTCTTTATATAGGAGGGGGAGAAGCTTCTAGTTCTGTTACACGCTCCCCTTGGTATTAATCTTGGCCCTCGAATTCTTTCAATCTTTGGATCCTTAATTATGACCGTTAGATTAGAATGTGATCACACGGATTGCCAAGCTGGCAATCCCACCTCTTTGGAGTGGTGTGCTTCTTTTGCATTGATTTCAGTGTAAATTTCCCATCTTTGGTGTGTTTGTATAAATCCCGCGTGTAATTCCTTTGACAGAGCTAGCCAATCAAAGACATTTGATGACGTTTTTCTTTGCTGAGGTGTAGCTTAGTACTAAGAATCTTCTGATTACGTTATTTAATGAAAGGGTGTGGGTTAATTGTATTTAATTTGAGCTGGGTAAAGTGGGGGAGACGGTGAATAGAAAAAACTGTTTTTCCTGCCCCCCAAATGTTATACGTTTTGTGTTTGACCCCGGCAATGGGTGTTTGACCTGGGCTAGGGTATACAAAGGAAATTGGGTCAGGGGTTATGATTTGGGCTTGGTTTAGGGATTTAAGGGTTCTAGTTATAAAGAAATAACGACCGTTAGTCTTTATAATAAAAAGACTAACGGTGTTAAGGTTTTAAGGACTTATTGTGAATTTGGTTTAACATTAAGGCTCATTTGGGTATTTTAAGGGTTTTTGTCTTTTGTGAGTTGACCATTATTGACCATGGTTGACTATTTGACCTTTTTGCTATCAAACTCTTGGCTCTTGTGCACTCTTTCCATTCTTGTGTTCGTGTTTGTCCGGTTTTGACCATTTTCTTGTGATTTTTGCAATATCCGTACCTACACATCACAAATGACAAAACAAGCAATATACAAGCATAATTTGATCATTTAAGGGCTATTTTTTGGTATAAAAAGGATATGTGATTTCTCACATATTAATTCACATACTATATTTCTAATACGGCGTATTGGTCTTCTGGATATAGTGTATTGCTCTTCTTTCCTTTATGGTCTTTGGTGAGTACAGGCACAGATACGCCGTATCTTCCTTGATGGATACGGCGTATTGGTTGTCAGAATCATTAATCTTCAAAATATCTTCATTTAAGCTCCAGAATGCGCGCCTTTTGCTAAAATTCACCAAGTACTCCGTAATTACTGTAATTCTCAAATATAAATATTTAAGTAACAATTCTTTGCAATAATTATACAAAATGGGTTAATAACATGGGATAAATGATGCTAAAATTCACCAAGTACTCCTATGATTATTGACCTTGGTTGCTAACGAATCCATGCATCAAATTTATTACAAAGACTTAACCTACATTAAAGGTTAGTTTTGTGCAACATAATGTATATATCATGAATCAATAGGAGAAATATATGATGAATGCGTGTATGTTTCTTCTTGACGAATGCTCCCCCTTATTCGAGGCATCAAGGTATTATCGAAAACCTATAAAAAAGGGTTAGTGTGAAACTAGATTCTCTGTTGGATGATTATATACAACTATATGTATATAATATGCACTCTCTAAGTGCTTGACAGAAGCTCCCCCTTGTTTGGGACACCAGAATCCTTCAGATACCATAGACCTATGTTATAGGACTGTCTTAGGTACCAAAAGATCCACTTAACTTCTTTGAGGTGTTTAACTGTAGGACGTGCTTGATAACGAGCACAAACAAAGGTGGTGAAAGCAATATCTGGTCGACTAGCTGTTAGGTACATGAGCCCTCTAATCATCTGATGATAAGTCATTTAATTAATAGGAGTGCCTTGTAAATCAGTATCCAGTCGCTCAGCAGTCATAGGTGTGCTCATAGAGACACATTCATCCATACCATGTTTCTTTAAAAGCTCAATTGCGTATTGTGACTGACTAATGAATATGCCACGAGGTGATTGATGAACTTGAAGTCTAATAAAGAACTTTAGTTCACCCATCATAGACATTTCAAAGTTACTTTTCATAAGATTTGCAAATTATTTTGAAAAATCTGGATTTGTAGACCTAAAAATGATGTCATCGACATATACTTGGATAAGTAATATGTCTCCCTTGTTACTTCGTGTAAAAACATTCGGGTCAACAATACCTTTAGTAAAATGGTGTTCAATTAGGAATGAAGACAGTTTGTCATACCATGCTCGTGAAGCTTGTTTAAGACCGTATAAAGCTTTCTTCAACCTGTAGACATGATCTGGAAAGTCTGGATCGACAAATCTATCAGGTTGGCTAACATAAACTTCCTCTTTGAATGGACCATTGAGAAATGAAGTCTTAACATCCATCTGAAAGATTGTAATGTTTTTATGTGCAGCAAAAGCAACGAACATCCGAACGACATCAAGACGAGCAACCGGAGCAAAGGATTCCTTAAAATCAGACGAGATTTATTTCGAATAAAAATATTTTTTGCATCACTTTTATTCTTCCAGAACCATTTGACAGCAATGATATGCTTTCCATCTGGTATAGGAATGAATTCCTATATGTCAAGTCTCTCGAATTGATGTAGCTCATCTTGCATTGAATCTATCTAACTGTGATCTAACATAGCTTCTTTGATATTATTTGGCTTAATGGTACTGACAGTTAATGCATACATACATACTTTAGGATTAGTTTAAAGTCTTTTTCGAGTCATCACGAGTTTGGATGGGTCACTAATTACTTGCTCTAAAGGATGACCTTTTGTCCAAAAGTATGTTAAGGGTTTTACTTGGTGGAACACATGCATATTTGATGGATCTAAGGCTATTGATGACCGGCTTCATAAAAGTATAGAGCGTCATATAGAGTAAACAACGTATTGCCATCAAGGTCTGTTGAGCCTTCTTAATCGGATTAATTAGCCTCATTCAAGGAGATTGGAGAAGTTTGTTCATTAGATGTAGTTATAATGGGAGGAGTCTCCTATTCTTCAATGATGATTGAAGATGTCGAAAGTGAGTCTTCATGATTATGAAATTTTTGTGCAGCGGAATTGATGGACATTTCGAAAGACTTCTTCTCAAAGTATTCTTCGTACATTGGTCCGAACAAGTTATCCAAATCTTCTTTAGACGGAGTATTCATGGATTTTGCTGATGAATCATCATTGATAAAATGTTGAGAATCGGGTTCTAAACTGTCATGTTCAGAAGCCATAGCTGTAAGCTCATCAAACTTGACATAGATGGTTTGCATAATCTTTTTGGTACATCAATTATATATTTGAAACCCTTTGGATGTTTCCGAATATCTAATAAGGAGACCAATGCCTGCTTTAGGTTTCATCTTACCAAGATCATCTCGGTCATTTGTTGGATAACACAATGAACCAAATACATGAAAATACTCCACATTTAGTTTTCTGTCTTGTAGCAATTCATAGGGTGTTTTGTTATACATTGTATGAATGATTGACCGATTTTGAGTAAAGCATGCGGTGGAAACAGCCTCGGCCTAAAGAAATTCAAGTAATCTAGAAAAGAGAAGCATTGTGCGTGTAGCCTCGACAAGAGTACGATTGCGTCTTTCAACAACACCATTTTGTTAAGGCGTACGAGCAATCGAAAATTATTTCATAATGCCTAACTTATCATAATGGGCTTTTAGAGTTGCATTTTTGAATTCAGTACCATTGTTGGTGCGAATCTTGCAAACTTTGGCATTGTAATTCAACTGAACTTGAGCAACAAACTTCTTTATTATCTCTAGGGTCTCATCTTTTGTGTGAAGAAAATATACCCATGTGAATCGAGAATAATCATCAACGATCACAAGAATATACTTATTTCCGTTGATCGAGGCTACCCTCATTGGTCCGCATAAATCTATATGAAGCAATTCCAACTGAGAATGAGTACTTGGAACCAATTTAGGTGGATGAGAAGCTTTCTTACTCTTTTCCCACTCACATGCAGAACATAGGTGATCTTTAACGTATTTTAATTTTGGAAGACCATCAACCAGGTCGTGTTTGGTAAGATCATTTATGGTACCGAAGTTAAGATGTGAGAGTCTGTGGTGCCATAACCATGACTTTGTTGAAGTGGCTTTGAACATAAGACAAACAGGTGAAGAAGCAGCCATATCAAAAATGGAGATAGTATACAAATTAGATTCATGATCCCCTGAAAGCAGATCATCTCCTTCTAGATTTTGCACGTAGCATGTTTTTGAGCGAAAAGCAACTTCTAGATCACCGTCACAGAATTGTCCGACACTAAAGAGATTGTGTCATAGTCCTTCAACATAATATACATGAAAAACAGTGATCTTGCCTTGAACATAATCACCATAGCATTTGATTGCTGTAAAATGATCGTTCCCAAAGTGGACGGTTCCCATGAAATTTTCAACGAAAATTTTCAGTAGTGTACGATCACCCACCATATGATTTGAACAACCACTATCAACAATCCACAGAACAATTTGGACTACCTGCAACACATGAAGATACTACACATGTACAAGTGGACAATTAACATGCAAAGGCATTTTAACAGGTGATTAACCAACATTTGGTTGTAATTCGTACCACTTTTGCCACATTTGACTAGTTCAGATTTTGTTCTTTATATATTTGCTAAGTGAACTTGTTGGTAGAAATATTACGATATTTAATCTATACATTCTCTTCATGTTTTGGTGATGACAAACATGTACCTTATAACACATAACGTAAAGTGCTTAAGTTACTCATAATCACAAATCATCAATTCATATGTCAACATCTTTCGACGTCTCAAGCTTTCTTCAACAACAAATTTAAGTTCGCACCCGACGTATATCACTAAAGGTATGAACAAACAAACTTTAATTTGTTGAATGATCAAAGAAATTTTTTTATTTTTCCAAACCTTACATTTTTTTATAAAATGGGACAAACATTTTTAAAACATATACAAAACATTTTTGTATTTATAAGAAATGTTTTATTTAAAATAAATATTTTGAATTCTAAATTTCTACCCAAAAACGGCTAGAAAGTTCTAGAAAAACCTTCCCCACAAAAGGACAAAAAAGGAAGCGTCTAAAAAATGGGTGGCCCCTTAATTAATTAAGGGGACCGCCCTTGTATAATTAAGGGGACCGCCCAAATAAAAAATTAATATTTTTTCCTATAAATAGTGGACTGTTTCCACAGATTTTCTCACCTCTTTGCACATAGTTTTCTCAGATCTAAAACCTCATTTCAAACCCTCTTCTTTGATCACTTAACTTATTATAAGTATGTTTAAAATGTGATCCAATCATCCATTCATTTTCAAGTACAAAGGAGCAGAACTCACGATATCTCAAGATATGACGTTATGTAGTTAGTTCAGTTAGTGACATGTTTACATTCACAATGTATAGATACGAGTCTATGTAAACCAATCTTGTGAGTATAGTTAGATTCGTGGTGAACATTTTTGTATGTAGTGGTTTAAGTGGTGTGATCTAGGTAGTGTGAGGTTGTAAAGTAGTGAAGTAGTATGGTGAAGAATACTAAGGCGTGAAGAAGTTGTGTAGTTGTGAAGTTGTGTTGTGAAGTTGTAAAAGTAGTTGTGAAGTTGTGTTGTGAAGTCGTGAAAGTAGTGAAGAAGTTGTGAAGTCGTGATAGACTTGGTTCTAGCTTAATATTATGAACCTACATCCTAGCCCTAGTGTCAGAAATTGATATAAGCGAAGCGTGTATCGGTTTTATCCGCCTAAAGGGAGATTTGTTTCCTAGTGAAGTTACGTCTCGAGTTTGGGAACTCGAGGAGTGAGTAGGGCGAAGAGGAGCTATCGTGAACCGATACACATAAATCCATCGTGTCCAGTTTGTATTTCCTCTTACTTACCTCTTTACTTTTATGCTTGCATTTATCACTTTATATTTATACTTGCAATTGCGTGATGTGTTGATTATATATTTTTTAATTATGTTTATGTCCTGAATAAATGTGAAATATTGTTGTGTTTGGTTTGTATGTTGTAATCGAGTATTAAACTATAATATATACCTCGTATGAACCCACTCATCATATAGGTGTCCACTCTTGAATAGAAAATTTTACGAAAGCATTTTAAAGATTCTAAAATGGAAACGGTATTCCCCGCCCCCCCCCCCACTCTATGATTTCCACATAAAAGGAACTTCTCGCAAAAATAAAAGCACTAGAAACCTTATCTTTGGCACATTAAGGGAGTAACCACAACAATTTAGTTTTGGGAAACTACCGGGATATATCTAAGGACTTGGATTGGTAAATAATTAATTTATCTCTAAATATACATTTTAACTGTTCTAGGAGAATTGAAATAAGGCCTTCTAACATTCAATATGCAATATTCACTATTTATATTCGCAAGACAATTATCAGACAAAACACGGGATAAGCAAAACATTTTTAGAAATCAAGAAACACACAAACATTTTCGCTAAATAGACTGTTTTTAATATCATCATTAGTTATAATGTTATTGTTTAAAGCAACATTCTTAAATGCAACATCTGGTTTTTTATTTGTCCTATCAGAAACTTCTACTTTCTCTGATGAATTCTTAGTGTTGGATAAGACACTATTCTTGAATGATGAATCTCTATTCGATGGTCTTCTAACACTAGAAGTAGCTCTCAGTCCTATAGAAGATAAGACATTGTTGGTCCCTTGGAATCTGAGATAAGTTTTATCAAATTAAACTAATCAGATTCAATGACAACAAAGTGAGTTTTAAACAGATATATATGAAGAATAGCATGGTGGTTGAATGACAATTGGGGTGTTATCTCCTTCGAGCTTAAACTCTAACCAAAGTTAAGAGAGTAAAAAAACAAACTACTTATGACTAAACTAAAGCTTCAGCTTCAGTAGTACCCTTCAGTTTGTTTGAGAGATAAATGAACTCTTTAATATGTATCACATTATTGGAAAGATAAACATTTACATTGGAATGTCCTTTCATTAGGCAAAGGGATTAGGGTTTGCAAGTTTAACCTAGTCTACATGGCAAGTATTTAGTGGGTGGTTGAGCTACCATTTAATGCATGTTTGCTTTCTAGTACTAGGTACAGTCCTTTGAGGAAAGTTGTTATACTTCTATACCAACTTTAGAAGTAACATTTCCCAAGGAGATTGCTTTATTCGTTTTGACATAAAACAATCTTTTTCCTGCCTTACAAACCTTCTAGAAGTGAAACAACACATTTCAACTTCTGTTAAGGAGATAGGAAACATTCAACTTGGAATTGTTAAACAAGCTTAACTGAAGCTCTTTCCAAGAGTCCTTCTTCAGTTTCTGTACCACTGCATACACTGAAGTGAAGATACTTCCCAATCTTCTAAGGACCTGAAGAGCTGACGTTGAAGAAACTTCAACGACTCAAACTGAAAGACTTCAGCTTGAGAAACACTTAGGGGATTTTATGTTTAAATCTACTAAAAGACTGAATGGCTCATGAACTAAACCCAACAATCTCCCCGTATTTGAATATGCAAATAGCCTAAGTTAAAATTAGTTGTAAGTAAGCAAAATAACTTCTTCTTACACAACTGATATAAATTGAACAACATAAACTGATAAGCTTTCATTCTAACTTTCATTACAATACAAATTCAAAAGATAAAGTTATTACAAAAGATTACATTCTATTGCCTTAGTTGCTCAATGACTCTCATCTGCTTGAGTGGGTTTAAGTTTCTCTTATCAATTTCAGCAAGCAGAAGAGAACTGAAGGTCCTGGCATGATCATCAAGCCCTGGACCTTGGTGAAGTCTGAAGAAGATTTCTTGTACAATATATAACAAGTTATTTGAGAAATCTATGATGTCTTCAATTGTAACAAAATCCTATCTCTGATATGAGTTAAACAAAATCATACCTAGGACAGGTTCATTAAGCACAGTACGAGCTGGATGATCTTCATATTGAACTGATAACTTAAGCCTTTTGTTAGCTCTAAATAAGTTATGAATGTCATCAGCATGCTTTGTTTTCTTGTTTGCCAGATCATTCAGTCTATACAAGGGATCATGTTTACTTAGAGGTCTATCCAAGTCGATTCCTAGTTCAGCTTCAGTTGTACAGAGATAGTCCATTCTTTCCTATATTTGCTTGTAGATGGAAGTCCATCCTTTATCTTTTTTGTTAGGGAAAGCTATTAGAACTTCTCTCCATTCTCCTAGATGTAAATCACTTGCTTTGAACTCAGGAATGATTTTACTTGTATCATCCTCTTTGTATACTTTCATGGTAATTGGACCTTTTCTGGTCAGGATATCATAGTTGGCGATTTTTGATTTTGCTCTTCTGTTCAGCATTAATCACAGTATCTGTTATATTGTAATTTGTCATTATAGTACTTGTTCACCACTTCAGGACCAAGAAGATCAATCAGCTCTTCTTTCCTTATTTCCCCTTCTTGTTTGGCTGCTTCAGCTTTGACATCTTCCTCTAGTTTCTTTTGATGATTGATTTCTTCTTCAGTTAGATGGATATGCCTTCCATCTTTAGTGATAAAATAAAGCTTATTTAGCTTCTTTGTCCTGGAGGGTTCAACCATAGAGCCAGTCACATGCATCAGAATCACTGTCATTACTCTCTTTCTCAGCCTCCTCTGAAGACAAAGCCTTTTTACCTTTGTCTTCCTTGATATGCTCCCCCTCAGGTTGAGAGGAGATTTTTGGTGGTGGTTAGAGAGAGGGAGATTGCATTTGACTCTTGGTGGTTGTGATGACTAGGGGAATAGGTGGTGAGGTTGTTGGTTTTGGTTGTTGGTTGTTTAGGTTTTCCGGTTCAACATTCTTTTCAGCTTGTCTTTGAAAGAGATGGGAGATGGTTGCTTGGTTTGTGTTCTTCTCCCCCTCAGCGAGCATATTGTCAGCTTGGCCTACAAAAGGAACACTTTGATCTCCAGCTTTTGATGAGACATAATCTAAAACCTGAGCAAACTTGTTCAAAGCTTTTGGACATTTAGCAAGAGACCTGGAAGAGCATCTAAGGTTTTAAGCTTTACTTGAACTGATGCAACTTGTACATGTAGTGAAACAAATTCCTCTAGAAGTTCCCATTAAAGTGTCTTCAGTTCAGCAACTTGTGATGTAAGACTTGTGATTGTCTTTGTAAACTCTTCTAGTTTAGAGGGAATTTCTTTCAAATATCTTTGTAGCTCAATCTCTAATTCATAAACTTGTTTCTTTAACCATTTTACTTCTTCAGTAAGTTCATCAAACTTAGAGGGAAGGTCCTTTAGCTCAGTTGGTAGTGAGCTGCTAAAGTCATGAGCAGATAAAATCTTTGAAAATTCAACAGTAAGAGACTTTGCCAGAAGCTCATTGAGCCGTCCTACATTGGAAACGGAGGATTGAGCTTTCAGTCTAGTGATTTCAGCTTTAGCTTTTGTCTTCTCAGTTTCTAGTGGATGCTTTTGAGACTGGAGAAGAAGAACTTGATTTTTGAGTTCTTGAAGTTGAATGGACCTTGGAGATAGAGGTGTGGAAGCTGAAATGTCTTTAGTTTGATCATTTGTGGTAGAATGAATTTCTTCATTCTTGTCTTCCTCCTCATCCTTTTCACCATCATCAACCACAGTGATAGGATCATCTTCTGGAGAGTCCAGGTCCTTGAAATCAACTTTGACATTAGGCACCAGCTTTGCCAGATATTCAAGCTTAATTGTGTTGGTGGCTTCTTCTTCCTTAATTTGTCTAGCAATGAAGCTGGCCCCTTTTCATGTTCTAGATTGAGTGAGGGTAGTTTCCATCCCTTCACTAAAAGATTTGGTTTGGTCTGCAAGAACATATGGGTCAATACCTGCAAATAAGTGATCATATGAAGTGTTTTTGGTTCCTTCATTCATACCATGTTGTTGAGGTACAAAATCACTAGGAGCAGAATTTCTAGGATCAGCTTTAGTTGTGGAAGCTGCTGAAGCATCATTTCCTGATGCAAACTCAGAGTGAATAATGAAAGATGTTGAATAAATAGGCTTATTTAAATTAAATGCTGACATACCACTATTGAGCTGAGTGTTGGCTCTTGCTTCACTGGCGATCCCTAAAGAGGTGGGGCCACCAGTTGCTTGCTGGTCCTTTTTATGCATTCCAGTATCCATAGGTGTAGAAACTAGAGGCTGGCTTGGGTTTGAGTCCATGGCCAAGCTGGACTCTTTTCTTTTCTTAGAATGGCCAATTTTGGAACCGGTGGGTTCTTTAGAGGACCCACCTTTATTGCCTCTTTGCTGGACACAAAGGGTTGTTTTGAAGAAGTTGAATACTTCTTGTGTCTAGGTTTAGCTCAAGGCTTTGTGCCTTGGGGAACCCACTCAACATTGGAAGAGGGCTTAGGAGCTTTAAACACCATTGGCTTATCTACAGAGCATATAGCCAACATGTGGGTTGTGAAGGGAGGTTCTTCAGGTTGGTTGGACTTTAGTGCCCAATTGTTGACACTAAAGACTTAAGTGGGGTAGAATGTGAGTTCTCTATCTCCATAGCCTTCCTTCATCTTGTGTATCATCAATAAGGATATAAATCTAGTGTATGGTACAACCTTTTCCTTATGTTTCTTGTTTAGTTTGATGATGATGTCTTCCCAAAAGATACTGGCATAGTCAATGTTGATCTTATTTACTAGACTGTACAGTATAATGGCATCTTTGTTAGTAATCTGATCAAAGCCTCCAGTTTTACCTCTTAAACACTAGATGATCTGTGCCATTAGTAACCTCCACCTAGGAGGAAAAAGACTCTTTTTGAGAGTCTCTTTAGTAGGAACAGCTTCCCCATACCTAATTGTTTCAAACCATAGCCTCACTGTGTCAATGGATGGTGGTGCAACATACTCGCCAGAGTGAGGGAGGTAATGTGTACCAATGGAATTCCTAAAGGTGTTTACCCCTACTTCACCATAGATACCACTAGTGGGGGTTGAGAAGATAACCTTAGAGTTTTCAAGAGTTTTAGCTAAGTACCAAAACTCAGCTAAGTATTCTTATACATGTTTGAAGATCTGGTGAATAGTTTTCTAAGACAACATATGGAAATGAAATCGGAAACACATTTGAAGTGATCTTTGTTATTGTGTTCTAGGTATAGAAGAGCAACCTCATTGTTTGTGTTGAGGATGATATCTTCAAGGTTAAATCCAACTTGTTTAACAACAACAAAGGGTTGTTCTTGTTATGGGGGATTTTGTTCTTGGTTTTCCATTTGATGTGATTAGGGTTTTGATGATCTGATTTGTTTTGGATTGTGAGTGTGTGTGTTTTTGGTAAGTTTGATCTGTGTTTGTGAGAAAATGAGTTGTGATAGGTGTGGTGGATTATATGATTTGAGAATTTTTCACTTTTATCTTTGACACTTTGATAACTGCCATTTGGAAGTTATGAGTTGGTGAAAAGAAATCTAGGGTTTATGAACTTATAAGGAATGTTTAGGGTTTTTTTTCAACATGTGTGCTAAACTTTGTATTAAATGAAAGTCAGCAAAGCATGGTATCAGGGGGAAGACCCCCCGGGACTGGGGCTGAATCTGACCCCCCCCCACCTAGAACAGTGAACAGCCTTCTATTCACTAAAAAAGTAGGTGAGAGAAAGATGATGAGGTCATTCTAACTTTTGGATGTCCTATATTCATATATTTTAATCAAACAACTTCTTTGAAAATGATTTTTTTTAATATTACTTTTGAGGATCACATTTATTTTAAAACTAACCTTGAGATTGATGTTTGAAAAAGCTGAACTAGGTTCAGGTTTGGTATTATGTTATGCTGAATAGATTATTGTAATCTTCATCATCATCAATCTTCCAGCAAAGGTGACAAAACCCTAAATGCTCATGCAAATCCATGAATGATACATATGTGATTGCTCAGTTACTTCACTAGAGAGAAAGCTGGATACTTAGATAAAATCATTTTACAAACTGAACTGAAGAAAATGAATTAGTTTTGTTTAGTTCTTGACTTAACCAATATTTGTGCTCCAGCAAAGGCGAAAAAATCACACATACTCATACAAATCCATTAATGAGACATATGTGATTGCTTAGTTACTTCACTTAAACAAGCTAAAGGTTGTATGCAAAAACTGAACTGACACTTAATATATAAAAATTTGTTCAATTTTGGATGGAAGCGCTAAAGCTTTAGTTTTCTTCATTCAGTACTGAAGCTTCAGGTTTTGAATCAATGTTCAGCTTTTAGACTAGTAATGATAGTATTAAATCTATCAAAAGCACTATCTATATATTTGTCTTCAGAAATGATGAATTATTCATATTATTGTACCAAAAGGTTGATATTGTTATCTTTAACTTGGTTATTACCTTGATGGGTGATTAACAAAGTTTTCCAAATTTCTTTTGCCGTATTACACATAAAAATTCTTTCATATTCTTTTCTTGGCAAAGCATTGTAAATAACCATTTTAGCTTCGTTATTTTTTGCAAGATTCTTTTTAAGATTATTACTTTGTTTTTCAAAAGGCATAACCTCATCTAATTTGGTTTTTGATTTTTGTTAAATAGGTTGAAAATCACCGTTAGTAATAACATGCCAAATGTTGATCCCAACTTAAGATCGATTCCTTAGCTTGTAAAGGTTAAGTTACTTTGGATAAATCCAAAATAACTATGGTAGAAACTTTGTGAATACTAAAGAGTATGCAGAATCTACTATTTAATACTTAGAAGAATATTAATGAAATAGTAAACTGTATGAACAATGATATCAGTAAAAAGCTCCAATATTATGATTATCAATAATACGAGTACTCTTTGTAGTACTAGGGTTTACAACCTTGAAGCTAT
Source organism: Tanacetum coccineum (assembly GCA_026074375.1). NCBI lineage: Eukaryota > Viridiplantae > Streptophyta > Magnoliopsida > Asterales > Asteraceae > Tanacetum > Tanacetum coccineum. The sequence goes on from BQNB010119181.1 coordinate 18,078, forward strand.
ATATCAAAACGTTTGAATGTGTATATGTAACCATAACCTAGGATCTCCTTTTATACACCAAGGAGTCCTTTACAAGATAACTACATATCTTCTATAATTCTAATAGATATATGCAAATCTTCTAACTTAATAAGATATACACTGAATAAGTCAATACATATCACTTAACATGTCTTCATCACTTTAGCAGTCTTAATCTTCATGCAGCAGTCTTAAGTTCTTCAGCAGTCTTAAGTTAGTACTGGCAGTACTAACTTACTCTAGCAGTACTAACTGGTTAATACTGGCAGTTGTAACTTGAGCAGTACTAACTGTTGGCTTGGCAGTACTAAGTATGAAGACTTTTAATTCCCAACAATCCTCCCCTAAACTTGTGATTTACCTCTAAATCATCAAGTTTCTTGAATTAAACCTTGTTCTTTGAGAGGATTCTTTCAAACACTTCATCTTCTTGGTCTTTCAGCCTGCATGAATATCTTCCTAAGAACTTCTCTGGACATCTCATTATCTTGTTCCACCAAGAGCTTTGCACCCAGCATCTGTGTAAGAGTTCCTTTTGACAATGGATACTCCTTCTCTACCAGCATGTAGATGTCTATTCCCTTCTCTGTAGACACATGATGCACTCTACATGAATCATATAGCTTCCAAGTTAAATCATGAATATGCTTTTGAAGCTTTCATAATTCATCATATCTGGTTCAAATAATCTCTTCAACTCAACCCATATCTCTCTTTCTTTGTCATCTATTGGTTCTGTTGATTTGAAGTTCTCTTTAACCAGACTCCACAGCATCACTAAGTCATCCCTGTCAAATGCTTTCTACCAGCATAAAGATATGCAAATTCTAAAATCTCACAAAATGTACTCCACTTGAAGAAAATAGCTTCCAAACTGTCACATTGTATCCTTGTAGATTTCTCCATACTTTACTTTCTACATCAGGTTCAAACATCACTTTCAGATCACCCCATAACACTCTTTCATATGCCTCCTCTGGCCTTGTATTCCCATGTTTAGCTTTAACTAACTTCCAGAGTGTTTCCAGGTCTTCTCTGTCAATGTTCTGAAGCATCTTAATCATTGATGAGTACCTCCTTGAACTTCCATCTGCTCTTATGAGTTGAAAGTATCCCATCTTTCCTTCTTTGATGATTTTCCAGTCAACAATTATTGGAGGCTTAGTGGCTAATGGTATAGCATCAACTGCTATTTCTTCTTCATCAACAACAATCTCCATATGCTTTTTCATCTCAGCTTCTTCTTGATCATCATCTATCTTTTGCTTCTTAATTCTTTCTTGTTCTAGCTCCATGCCTGCTCTTTTAGAACCGCTTTCTTCTGCTCTTGTTACATTGCCTTCATCTTTCTCTTTACCTCCTTTCACCACTTTAGAATCCATAGATATAAATGAGTTTATCCAACCCATGGTCTTGTCAAAGGCCTTCTGAACTTTATCAAAGCTTTTGTTCTTTAACTGAATGTGAGTGAATCTAGCCATGTTCTTCAGATAGGTACACATTTGATTTCTTCTTTAAGCTTTGGTTGGTGGTTTTCTTCTCTGCTCTTCTGCTCTAAGTCTTGCAAAATGCTTCTTTCTTTTATCCATGAGTTCTAAAAACAACTTTGACTTTTCTTCAACAATCAACTCTTCCTGCTCTTGTGCCTGTAATCTTGCAGCTAGCTCATAATCTGCATCTATCATAGCTTGAACATTATCCCATTCAGCAATGTTTGCATCTTATTCTCTTTGTTTTGCAAGCTTCTTTTTTTCTTCCAATTCAGCTTTTAACAAAGCTTGAAGTTTTTGAGCAATTTCTTCATCAATCAAAATTTGATCTTTCTTTTTCAAAGGCTTCTTAGGTTCTATCATCTTTGCCTTGCCTTTGTCTTTAGCATATGGAAGTTGTGATGTTTGTGAAGATAATGTTGTTGTTCTAAATTCACTTGGCTCTTGAACTACAAATCCTCTGGCCTTGGGTCTTGTAACAGTAGTTGTAGTTATTGTAGCAGCAGTTATAACAGCCTTGGGTTTGGCTACTTTGATCTCTATTAAGGTCTGAGCTAGAGTCAACTCATCAACAGTTGTTGTTGTAGCACTGACAGTAGTAACTTCAGCAGTACTAACTACCTTTTCAACCTTAACTTTCTACTTATCTAAAACTCTTGTATCAAACATTAAATAATCATCACTCCTCCCATGAGCCTCATCAACCAAAGTAACCTCTGCAACAACATCAAGATTAGCAATTTTCCTCCCCTGCTTGGATGCATCCTCCTGAGCACCCAAACCTTTATCTTTAGAGGAAACAACTTGTGCAGATCTACCAACCTTCCTTAACCTTTTAAGCCTTGGAGTTCTTGACTTATTCCTCCTTTCTAGCTTCTTGACCCTCTCCTTTAATTTAGTTATCTCTGCAGCTTGAGAGGTCTTTGTGTTCTCCAAGTCAAGAACTCTTTCAGACAGTTTTGTACAAAGTTCTAACAATTCCTTAAGATGCAGTCTATCCTTACCACTGAAAAGTAGATCATTAGAATGTGTAGGTACATGCGCCTCATTGGCAGCCTCATCAGTGATAGGCTCTGTAGAACCACTGGGTTGGTTGTTTCTTCTGAGGTTGTGATGTAGATGATTGAATAACAGTGGATGTGTGTTGAGGATCATTTGGTATTTCTAAACCCTCACCTAGTTCTTTAGGAGCTTGAACCATCATAGTTTGAAATAAAGGGGTTACTCTCCCAGAAAAACCTTTTCCTCCTCTCTTCATATTAGCAAAGA
>BQNB010119183.1:0-20857 GCA_026074375.1 Tanacetum coccineum
AGAAGCTGTGTTAAGGAAACGGAAGGAGGTTAGAAAGTTTTAGAGTTTGAGATTTGGAAAGTCAAGACTCGAGGACAAGTCTTTTCCAAGAGGAGGAGAATGATGTAGTTCTGGCTTAGCCACCGGTTCTTCGGTCGACACGAAAGTCAAGTCAATTGGTTCAAGAAGATGAAAGGGTAAAGATGACAATTTATAGTTGTCATAATCTATCTTTTATTATAAGTTATTATGTTATTTTTATATAAAGATTTGTTTAGATTATTAAGAGTAATTAATTATTATTTGTTTCCTTATTATTAGTTTTAGAAAAGATCATGTTTTTCTTTCCAAGACTCTATTAGAGTATAAATAATTGTAATGCATTCATGTTGGAGAACAATTATGGATTATTGAATAAGAAAATAGTGTTTCTCTTTTAAGTCTCGTTTGGGCACCCTTTGAGGGTTTATCGAATTCCTTATTTGTTGTTCTTGTGTGGTTTCTTGTATTCACAACGTAGTCCGCCATCATTTTTTTTTATCATAAATCATTTATTGCGTCAAAGGTGTTGTTCAGTTTCATTTTAGATAATCATCGATTACATGCATCATAACGTTGTCTTCGTCATCATGTTCATTGATCATCATCGACATCCTTTTCCACATCATTGATCATTAGCATCATCTTCAATCATGATGAGGATGATGATGATGATGAGAATCATCATCATTATCGTCGTCAACGTTTAGCCATCATTTTTATCGATTATGAGCATCATCGTTAATCATCATCATCACCTTCGTTTTGGAAGTGAAATCCTCAAAGAAAGAAACTAATCGAAACTATATATAAAAATAAAAAACGAAAAACATGAATCTATCGAATCCGTAAACGTGAAACTAAACCCACATAAAACCAACTCTTGCCACTCAGTTCGTATATATATAATTATGAGCTTCATAACTTGAACACTAATTGAAAATCATACATGAGCTGGCATTGATGGATTTATAAGTTCATACATAAAGTACATAACACTTTATTCGAATAGTAGTACGTGCATGAAAGACACAAGACAAGTTGTTCAAGGATTCATGCATGATTTATTTAATTATAATACCAATAGATACCCTTTTTGTGTCCATTAACGTCCTCTTCTGGTTCAGCATACACACATTCTCTAAACTCTCTCCAGATAGCCTTCAAAACGGGTGTTTCGTCGTACTTCCTGTACTCACCTAAGATGTGCTTCACCGCATTAGTGGCTTCGGAATTGTGGTAATGTGGAATGGTTGGGAAAAGATGGTGAACGGTGTGATTACGCGTTATTTGATGGAAAGCATGATCCAAGATTGGTCCAAAGTCTCGGTCGACTGTGCTTAAGGCACCTCTAAGCCAATTCCACTCGGTCGAATCATAGTGAGGGAGTGCAGGATGAGTGTGGTGTAGGTATGTAATTAAGATAAAGAAAGAACTCATAACAATGATTGGAACCCCATAGATGTTGATTACCCATTGTGCTCCCTTGATTGAACCAACATGGTAAACCAAGTACGAAGCACCAACAAGTCCAAGATCAGACAAAAAAATCTGAAACCGCTCGCTATCATTGAAGATAGGACTATACGGGTATATGTGACTGGCGAATCCTTTCTTGTATTCCCTCCCATACAAATTTAATATGAAGTAGAGCGGAAATCCGACAGTGAAATTCAAGAGAATTCTGAAAACTGTACCCACAGGGTTGTTAAGAATCTCTGAATACAACTTATCGGACTTGCGTCTAGGTATCCATGAGGTTTCGTATTCTATGGAGTTACAGTTCGCATGATGCGTACGATGGCTGTATTTAAACGAATAGTATGGAGTGATAAGAAAGGAGTGGAGAATGAAACCAATGGTGTCATTTAGCCATTCATAATCGCTAAACGCCTGATGCCCACATTCGTGGCCCAGAACCCATAGACCCAAAAGATAAGCACCTTGCAAGTACCAATAAAGAGGCCACGCAACGTACGAGAGGGGCTTAGGGAGCATAGGAATAAAATGATTAGCGACGTAGTACAAAGCACCAACGATTATCATGTCACGAAAAAGCCCTAAAAATGACCGCACCAGAGAACGCTTGAAACAGTGTGGTGGTATGGCTTTCTTAAGATCGCTAAGCTCAAATGGTGGTTTTGAGACTGGTACACGTTTCAGGGCTTTCTCGTCGACGAAGACCTTAGTGCTACCCACATCATTCATTCGTCCACCGTCGTCGCCCATCCTTCAATTCAACAATTAGTTTGATGGTTTAATTTGAATTACAAGTTTTGTTTGGTTTGGTTGTTTAGTGTGATCGAGTAAGTTGCATATTTATAGACAGAAATATTCTTTTTAAATTCGTAGTTTGGCTACTTGCTTACATGAATATGGTTGTTCAAAATTGTTCTATTCTTGTCAAATAGTGTTAAATTTATGTGATTTAAGTATTAACATAAAAAAAAAAGTAAAGTAACTTTCAATACCGTCTTTCACGGGTTATGGATCATAATATCATCTTTCACGGTGTATGAGGGAGGTTGAGACGTAGACAGCCCTACCCCTACCAAAGGTAGAGAGGCTTCGATCCTTCTGGTTCTACCAAAGGTAGAAAAGGACCTCCGATTTTGCAAGGATAATGATTGAACCCTTAACCCATGTCTCCGAGATAAAAGTGTTACTCACTTGACCTCTGCATTAACATGTTGACACTAATACATGCACTGACTATACATAAAAAAGTAATCACAAAATAAAAATCAAGTTTAAATAGTATTTATTCAAATTACTCAAACATAAAAATTTCAAAATAAACTTATAAGTTAGTTACTATTAATTTAACCGATTTAAGCAGGAGTCTTAACTTGACTTTTATTTCCACAGACTGGTTTTTCGTAGTTTACTCACTGTTATAATATCTATTCTTTGTTTTCTTTCAAATCATTTATGTCTGGGGTTCTACCTGTTTATTTGAAGTTTTAACGAGCAATATCCATTTTATTAAGGGGTACTACTATTGGTACCCCCTGGCCCATAAAAAAGTACCAAAAAGGTACTTTTGATTCCTTTTATACCCTTTTTTTACAGTGCAACGCAGTTTTTTATCAGTTTCTGTTCCGTAAATTTTGACAGTTTCATACTTTTGACCTGTTAAACTTTATATTTTTCGTTCCGTTTTTTCCGTGTCACAGTTTTATAACATATATAAAATTATAAAAAAAAAAAAAAAAAAAAAAAAAAGGGGAAAAACCAAGGGGGGGGGGGGGGGGGGGGGGTATGTCTGGGGTTCTACCTGTTTATTTGTAGTTTTAACGAGCAATATCCATTTTATTAAGTATATAAAGTTTTCTCATTAGTCAATAGAATTATCTTCTTTTTTTATTAAAAGAGATTAATACGTAGTAGTTTTTTCTTTTTAAAATAAAAGATGTTTAAGCAAGTAATTAGGCTTTGGGAGACAAAATCCAAAAAGTTGCAAGTAATTAGTTCCTAATTCCATAAGAAACCCACTCTACTCTTCTCTTATTATATAAGAGATTCGTAGTAATTAGTAATAGTAATTGGTTCCTTGTTCCCTATTCCAAAAACTTGATTAGTTTTCGTTAAAGAAACACAAACGTTTAAATGTGTTAATTAGATAATTAGGCATGAGATCAATCCATGTTAGTATACTCTCTTCGTTTTAAAATTATCTACCCCTATTAATTTTTTAATTCTTTTTTTTTTAATTTAACTTTAAATATTTTTGTTTTTATTATATAATACTTGATAAATATCATAAGTATGAAAATACATTTAAAAACAATCAATTCATATATTTTTCGTTAAGTATTATGTAACACAAATTTTGAGACGGATGAAGTAGAAATTAGCTGCCCCAAGAGTTTAAAGCATATTAAATTCAATTTTCTTTTTTATTTTCATTGTCTAAGGAATTTAATATACATGATTCCTTTTTAAGCATTGGAACAACGAATGTCTACATGTCTAACAAATTTTATTAGGATGTTTCAATGTCTATGCATGCACAAGTTTTTTTCTAAATATTTTAATGGAAAAAGTTCAATAAAGATCTCTTTTTAACATATATCCAAAGACTTTATCTCCACCATTCACTTATATATGATCCAATAGTTATAAAAAATACATATTAAAAAAAATCAACTTTCCACCTCATTTTTAAAAATTAAATATCTCACAAACCGTTAATCGTTACGCAAAACGAAACATACCATCGCGGCGAGAATTAAATCATCATTCTATAGAGGGCACTTTGATATACTTTCGCCGAACTTTTTTTACAATTTTATTTTTTCAGTCACGTCTTGAAAAATCACATGTGATTCGGGAAAATCACATATGATTTTATGAAATCACATATGATTTTTTCAGACGTGACTAAAAATAAAATCGAAAAAAAAGTTCGTCGAAATTATATCAAAGTGCCCCTCAATAAAAAGATAATTTAATTCTCGTCACGAATATGTATTTTTTATCGTTTAACAATTTACCGTTTGCAAGATATATTAATTTTAAAAATAGGGTGAAAAAGTGAGTTTTTTTAATTAATTAAAAAATAGATAGTTATGATTGGTCCATTAGATATATGATAAATATAGGGTCTACATTGATCTTATCTCATATTTTAATAATGTTTTTTTTTTTATCAAATACGTAGTACCAAATAATATGTTTTTTGGCTATTAAAAATGTAATTCTCCTTACGCCTCAATCCATTGCTGTCAGAAAGACACAACATGTTTCTTTATCATTTCTCTCTCTCTCTCTCTCTCTCTCTCTCTCTCCCTCCCCCTGCTTCGCGACGAGCGGCGACGCGCGAGTCAATGGCCCCAGCCCAGCCAGAAGATCAGAACGAGACCAGACGAGAGAGAGAGCGAGAGGAGCGACCGAGCTAAAGAAAATGGCGGGCTAAGCACAAGAAAAAGTAGGAAAGCGAGCAGAGAGCAGCAGAGCGAGGCGAGCGCGAGCGAACAGCCCATTGACACGCAAACGCAAGACACAAGAGCAAGAGAGAGCGAGCGCGGCGCGCCCGTCGAGGCTCGCCGGCGCGCTGCGATGAGATGCGAGCCTACGAGCCTTACCGCGGCTCGCTCACCCGTCGCGCGCGCACACGACAGACCCTCTCTCTTGTCCCCCTCTCGCTTCTCTCTTTATATAGTATATAGGTATAGATATACACACTCACACACACACTTATTTATGGGAGGTACTATTATCTTTGTATATTGTATTATTTATTATCTATGTATATGTAGATTTTATATCTTGTATATGTATATATATAATAGAGATATATATATATATTATATATATATATATATTAGTTATATATCACATCTCTGAGAGATACTTATTATATTTACATTTATTGTATGTGGGTGTGTGTGTTGATTTATATGTTTATTTATATTAGATTTCATACATATACATAGATTATATATACTTTGACTTAGGTTATATATTCATTGAGATTTATAGTTTTATTTATATATATATATTTTATATATATAGTATATATATATTAGAGATTTATTATTTATATGTTGTGTGTGTGTGTGTGTGTGTGTAGTGATTGTGAGTGTGTGTGTGTGTGTGTTGTATATATCATTTGGATTATATATATATTTATAGTCTGTTTATCCTCGTCGCCCCCTCGTCCCCCTATTTTTATAGTTTTTTTAGTTATATTATAGATATAGATATATTATATATATGTTTAAATTTTCAGACGACAAAAGAAGCCAAGAAGGTACAACAACATTCTTCAATCCATAGGGAAACCCTTGTAATTCATATACTCTTGATAAACGTTCAATATTTGGTATCATTCGTTTAACTCGGTTAGTTTACCTTGTTTGATTCGATTATTATGTTTATATTCATCACAATAGTTATTGGCTGATACCTTTAGGTATTAGCCATATTTATGAAGATTTCAATGTTTGGTTTGTTTATCTTGATCGCTTAATTTATTGTTGGTTATTGGTTATGTTTATCACATGATACTCGTTTATGTGCTTTAATATGCATTCAATCCGTATCTAAGGATACCGCCTGTAGCTTAACTAGATATCAGATAGTTCTCACATAGTAATTTATATAGGTGGGATTAAGATCACAAATAAAGTCTTGCTAAATCCGTGTGTAAGGGTATTGCTTGTAGCTTAACTAGATATCGAACAGTGCCTTTGGTTTAGTGAACAAGTTAGACTAGCAGGTGACCTAGATTGATTCTAACAAATAACTGGCAATACAATAACCCAAATTGCCACTTGAAGTTGCATGAATAAACAACAAAAATGAATAAACAACAACAAAAATTCCATAAACTTAGTTTTATGGAGGAAATATGCTTTTAACCACCAAGGTCAATTTTCAGACGACAAAAGAAGCCAAGAAGGTGCAACAACGTTCTTCAATCCATAGGGAAACCCTTGTAATTCATATACTCTTGATAAACGTTCAATATTTGGTATCATTCGTTTAACTCGGTTAGTTTACCTTGTTTGATTCGATTATTATGTTTATATTCATCACAATAGTTATTGGCTGATACCTTTAGGTATTAGCCATATTTATGAAGATTTCAATGTTTGGTTTGTTTATCTTGATCGCTTAATTTATTGTTGGTTATTGGTTATGTTTATCACATGATACTCGTTTATGTGCTTTAATATGCATTCAATCCGTATCTAAGGATACCGCCTGTAGCTTAACTAGATATCAGATAGTTCTCACATAGTAATTTATATAGGTGGGATTAAGATCACAAATAAAGTCTTGCTAAATCCGTGTGTAAGGGTATTGCTTGTAGCTTAACTAGATATCGAACAATGCCTTTGGTTTAGTGAACAAGTTAGACTAGCAGGTGACCTAGATTGATTCTAACAAATAACTGGCAATTACGAATAACCCAAGTGCCGACTTGAAGGTTTGCATGAATAAACAAACAAAAATGAATAAAACAACGAACAAAATTCCATAAACGTAGTTATAATGGAGGAAATATGCTTTTAACCACCAAGGTCAATTTTCAGACGACAAAAGAAGCCAAGAAGGTGCAACAACGTTCTTCAATCCATAGGGAAACCCTTGTAATTCATATACTCTTGATAAACGTTCAATATTTGGTATCATTCTTTAACTTTCGGTTAGTTTACCTGTTTGTATAAACATATATATATGTATACGTTTACATTCATCACAATGGTTATTGGCTGATACCTTTAGGTATTAGTCATATTTATGAAGATTTCAATGTTTGGTTTGTTTATCTTGATCGCTTAATTTATCGTTGGTTATTGGTTATGTTTATCACGTGATACTCGTTTATGAGCTTTAATATGCATTCAATCCGTATCTAAGGATACCGCCTGTAGCTTAACTAGATATCCGATAGTTCTCATATAGTAATTTATATAGGTGGGATTAAGATTACAAATAAAGTCTTGCTAAATCTATGTCTAAGGGTATTGCTTGTAGCTTAACTAGATATCGAACAGTGCCTTTGGTTTAGTGAACAAGTTAGACTAGCAGGTGACCTAGAATGATTCTAACAAATAACGTTCTGATTCACTTGGCTTAGTTTGGACAGTGAACTACCACTTATATAAAATACGTTAAGCAGTAAGTTAGTAAAGTCTCTATGAGCTAGGGTTTAACAAGATCACTATTGCTTTAATCCCTAAGATAGATTATAATCAGTAAAAAGGATGCTTTATGCGGATGCGTCTAATTATGACAGAATTAGCGTGTCTAGGTTTTAGGAAGAAGTACCACCTAAATCTAGGAATGATGTGACGCCTCGAGATAAGTAATCATTGCACTAATAAACAAACCTGCGTTTTAATTGGAATAAATATGGTTAATTTTCCCTTACATTAAGCTTTACTGCATCTTTATCTTCTGTCTATCGTCTTATGTGTGTTAATTGTCATTAAAACGTTAGGTTAGATACCTAAAATTGTGCTAGTCTCTCAGGCTGAAAACCTCCCTTTTGCCTTAGTTTTAGGTTTAACTTAGATAACTAAAATACTGATAGATTAGATATTAACACTCTCGCTCTTAGTGATCGACACCCTACTTACCAACGAAGGTACACCTTGATCGGGTACACTGCCCGTTAAAGTGTTGATTTTAGGTATAGTCGACATAAAATAAATAGTAAAACTTGATAACAAATAATACCTACGCACAACGACACATCAAGATTTTGGCGCCGTTGCCAGGGAGTGAAGTTGTTTAATTCTTATTTATTAATGTTTTAGTTTAGATTTAGGTTAGTTTAGATTAATTTTCATAATTTCATGTTTGTTTTGTGTGTTTAATCTTCTGCATTGTATATTTTTGCATATTGTGTGTTTGTGTGTTTTTCTGCATTATTCAAAGTACGCTGTAATTTTTTTTACAAACCAATACGACGTATCCATCCCTTTGGATACGGCGTATAAATTTTCTTAACCAATACAGTGTATTCTGCTCATAAAGTTTGTACGGCATATTCAGGATAATTGAATACAGCGTATAGACTATATGTTACATTAACAGCCTCTTAATTTTCATATTCCGTTTCCGTGCTTTATCATATACCTTCTTTCGAAGCATATACTACTGATTGTTTGTCCTCTTTTTCAGGTAGTGCGTTACAAGGAGTTTGGAGAACTCATTCAACCTTTCAAAGACCCGGAACGAGTATCATAATTGGATAGGAAGCTTCTCAAGACAAATGGTCTTGATTGTTCGAGTTTTCTAGGGACTCGACCTTATTACTGATCTCGAGAATCGGTTTGGAAGAAGAGATTACAAGAGACAATGACTGAGCTTACTTTAGAAGAGTCTTTAATCATGTTCATGGCCGAGATTGCAAAAAGGCATGATGAACACTCCAACTTGATCAAGGAAATACAAGCCTTCATGGATTTCGCATTAAGGAACCAAAAAGCCTTGATCAAAGCTTTGGAGATCCATGTCAGGAAAATGAGCATTATTTTGCATAAAAAATGTTGATCCCAATAGAATAGATCTTGCTTAGCTTGTATAAGGCTAAGTTGTATTTAATAAATTCAAAACAACTATGATAGAAACTTTGATTATGAATATCAAAGACTATGCAGAATCTAGTCAATGATACTAAGAAGAATTTCAATGAAACAGTAATGAATAAGATCAATAACAAAACAGTTTACCAAACTTTCAGCCTCAATATAAAACGAACACTCTTAATAGTGTTAGGGTTTACAAAACCTTGAAGCTACGAATATATTGAAAGAACAATGAAAAGATATCAATCTCTATGCCCTAGGACCTCCTTTTATACACCAAGGAGTCCTAACTAGCTTACAATATTTTCTTAAGTTATCATGATCTTCTAAACAAATAACTTATACGTATCTTTTACAAAATATCTCATACATATCACATAAGCAATCTTTATCTTTAATCAATCTTTATCCATTAGCAGTTGTAACTCTGTCAGCAGTTGTAACTTTGTACCAGTAGCATTAACTCTGAACACTAGCAACAGTAACTTATACACCAGCAACATTAACTGTGTACAAGCAGTAGTAACTACTTAGAATATTTTTTTCATTCTCCACCAGCAGTACTAACTTTACTCTAGCAGTAATAACATATACTAGCAGTTATAAGTTACACTAGCAGTACTAAGTTTATACTGGCAGTACTAACTACTTAGTATATTTTTCACAATCTTTTTGCTAGCAATAGTAACAAGAACCTTTTTTCTTGAGCAGTTTGATAAGAGCTGCAGTAATTCCAAACAGCCTTATGAAGCTTTTAATCCTAACAATCCTTCCCTAAACTTGATATTTATCTTCAAAATCATCAAGTTTCTTCATTAAAAGTCTTCACCATCACCATGAGGATGCTTTCAAACACTTCCAGGATTCTTGAGCTGTTTTGTGATGAGCTTAAGAAGCTGATAACATATTTCATTCCATCGATCACCTTGAAGCTTCTTGTTGAGCATGCCTGTGATTGTTGTAGGTGTAAGGGGATACCTTTTCTCTACCAGTATAAAGATATGCATAGACTGCAACATTAGAAAGTGTACACCACAAGAATCAAATAGCTTCCATATCAACACTTTTTCATTTTGCAAAGTCCTCCATACTGAACTTTCTACATTAGGTTCAAACATTGTCATTAGATCCCCTCATAACACTCTCTCATAGCCCTCCTCTAGCCTTGTTGAACCATGCTTAGCTTTCACCAGTTTCCACAAAGTTTCTAAATCTTCTTTGTCAAAATTCCTAAGCATATGAATAAAGACTGAGTACCTTTTAGAACTTCCATCAGCTCTTATAATCTAAAACTGGCTAATTTTTCCTTCTTTGATTATCTTCCAGTCAACAATGCATGGAGGTTTAGTAGCCAAAGGCATAGCATTAATTGCTACTTCCTCTTCATCAGGAACAATGTTCATAAGTTCTTTCATCCTAGCTTCTTCTTGATCATCATCCACTTTAGCATCATCTATCTTTTGCTTCTTAGCTAATTCTTGTTCTAGCTCCGTGCTTGCTCTCTTAGTACTATCCTCTGTTCTCTTTTTACTACCTTCAACCAACTCTGTTTTGTAGTCAACAAAGGTGTTAACTCTTTTGAAAGCTTTGTCAAACATGTCCTTGATAACTTCAAACTTTAAGCCCTTCAACTATTTTAGAGTGTATCCTTCCATGTTTTTCAGATAGTTACAATATAGCTTTTTTTGACGAGCGTGAGTTGGTAGTTTGTTCCTCTTTTCTCTTGCTCTCAGTTCTGCAAAGTGTTTCTTTCTAGCTTCTAAGAGTTGTACAAACAACTTTTACTTTTCTTCAATACTCAACTACTCTTGTTCTTCTGCTTGTAATTATTAAGCCATTTGATAGTCAGCATCCATCATTGCTTGTGTGTTATCCCATGATTTAATTAAAGCTATGTTGGCTTCTTCTTCCTTTTGTCTAGTAAGCCTCTTTTCTTCTTCTAATTCAGCTTGTAATTAAGCTTGAAGATTTAGAGGAACCTCTTAATCATACATAATCTGATCCTTCTTCTTCAAAGGCTTCTTAGACTCAATCATTTTTTCCTTGCCTTTGTCCTGTGGAGGTTTTGATGCAGCTGGTGTTGTTGTTGTAGTTGTTGTTGTAAATTCGCTTAACTCTTGAATCATAACCCCCTCTAACTTTGGGTTTTGCAGCTTTGATCTCTATTAAAGTCTGAGCCAGGGTCAATTCATCAACGGTTGTTGTAGCACTTTTAGTAGTAACTTCAGCAGTATTAACTACCTTTTCAACCTCAACTTCTTGCTCATCTAAAACACATGTATTAAACATTAGGTTATCATCATTCCTCTTTGAGTCTCATCAATCAATGTAACCTCTGCATCAACATCAATATCAACTATTTTTCTCCCCTGCTTGGATGCATCCTCCTGATCACCCAAACCTTCATCTTTAGAGGAAATAACTTGTGCAGATCTACCAATCTTGAATAATCTTTTCATCCCTAGAGTTTTTGACTTGTATTTCCTTTCCAGCTTATTGACTCTATTGTTCAAGCTAGCAATCTCTTCTGCTTGAGTAGTCTTTGTTGTCTCCAAGTTAAAAACTCTATCAGATAGTTTTGTACAAAGGTCTATTAATTCCTTAAGTTTTAGTCTGTCCTCCCCACTTCTAAGTGTGTTCACTCTTGAGAGAGGTGGGTCATTGGACTGTGTAGGTACATTTTCCTCATTGGTAGCTTCATCTACTATAGGCTCTGTTGGACCACCAAATTAAGGAATCTCAGTGTCTCTGCTCTGTTTTCTCCTAGATTATTTCTTCTGAGGTTGTAACGTTGATGGTTGAATGATGGGTGTGTGATGGGGATCAGTTGGCATAACTGAACCTTCACCCATTTCTTCTTGAGCTTGAACCATTATGGTTAGAAATAAAGGGGTAACTCTTCCAGAAAAACCATTCCCTTCCCTCTTTATGTTCATAAATATCTTGCTAGTATGAGGGGGTAAATTAAATCCTTTTATGATTTGACATATCCCCAACTTGTTTATTCATAAATACTTGTACGAATCTTGGATACATCTAGAATTTTACCATACTATCAACATTCTTCACCATATTGTCAAAGATATACTTGGAAAAGTTAAATTTTTGGTTTGTGGTTAAGCAAATTATTGCAAAGGCCATAGTGCTACTAAATTCGTTCCATGCAGTAGTCTTAGCACTTAGGCATTGCAAAATTGTATGAATTAAAACCTTCCATTAAGGAGAAAAGAATGCCTTGTAAAATGTAAGCTTCTGAGAAAGTTTTTCATACCCCATGAGTGTAAGCTGTTTAAAAATTACAGCATTTGGTAGACGATCAACACCATTAGCATCTTCCAGTTGAAGATCTCTCCTTATTGTGGATTCAGTTAATATCACCTTCTTCTTATCCACTAGGGCTTGCAATTGTATTTCCTCATTAACCGTTTTTTCTTTGATAGTATCCCATAACTGTTTAACACATGAACAATAGATTGTAGGATTGACGGTTAAAGCATATTTGATAGGGTTTGCATTCAAAAAATCAACTATCTCTTTAAACCCTTCACTTTTAGTGGGTTTCTCCAAAAACGCAACTAAATTGTGAGTATCAGCAAACTTTAGATCTGACATTGTGTTGGGTTTTGATAAAGAATGATGAAATTGAGTTACGGTTTATGATTAGAGAGTATATGAAAGATTAAAATTGATTGAATGAGTGATTGAAACCCTTAATCAAATATTTATGAAAATACCCTCAACAGCATTAATGTTCACCAGCAGTTGTAAGTTATGCCTAACAGCATTAACTTTCAACTATCAGTAGTAAGTAACCCAGTAGTAGTAACTCAATAGTAAATTAAGCCTAGCAGCATTAACTTACAACCAGCAGTAGTAAGTTATGCCTAGCAACATTAACTTTCTCTAGCAGCAGTAAGTTTATGCCTAGCAGCATTAACTTTGAATCATCGGCGTTAACTCAAATTCCTTTCTAATTAGCATTTCCATCATCAAATTATTATTTTAACTTACAAATTCTCTCTATCAGTTTTTGATTTCTCTCAATTCTTTTAGCTCACAATTCTCTTTGTCTGTTTTTTTATTTCTCTTAATCTTTTAGCTCACAGTTCTCTCTGTCTGTTTTTAATTTCTCTCAATTCTTTTAGCTCACAATTCTCTCTGTCTATTTTTCTCACACATCTCTCTTTCTTTTTTTTAGCTCACTATATCTCTTAATTCTTTTTCTCACCAATTTACTCTATCTGTTTTTATTTTCACACATCTCTCTTTCTATTTTTCGGCTCACTATATCTCTCAATTCTTACATTATTAATTATACAAGCAGTAGTAAGTATAACTAACAGTATTAACTCAGCAATATTAAGTATAACTAGCAGCACTAATTATACTTAACAGCAGAAAGTTTTAAGTTACAAGAACTTACTTCAATTTCATCCTTAGCAGCTTTTTCATTCCATTCCAAACATCCTTCTATTAATCAAGACTTAAGATTAGGGTAAGCGTTCCAATACTTGCAATTAGATATTGAAATCTGCTAACATCAAATGCTTTTGTGAGTAAATCTACAACATTCTGGTCTGTGTGAATCTTGATCATCTGGATAAGCTTCTTCTCATAAGAATCTATGATAAAGTGATGCCTAATCTAAATGTGCTTTGTCTTCGAGTGAAAAACCGGGTTCTTAACTATGCAGATAGTACTCTCATTATCAATATGAATCTTAGTCTGCATAAAGTTATATCCATAATCTAGTAAATGATTTTAGATCTAAAGTACCCGTCCATAACAATTTAAAGCAGCTATATACTCATCTTTAGTTATGGAATTAGCAACCATATTCTGCTTTTTGCACTGCCATGAAATCAGTCTACACCCTAGGAATTAACAACCTCCTATTGTAGACTTCCTATCTAAGCTTGCTCCTGCATAGTCACTGTCAATATATGCCACCAAATCAAAAGGTGAATCCTTAGGATACCAAAAGCCCAATTTAGGTTGACCTTTTGAGTATTTAAAGATCTTTTTCACAGCATGAAGATGTGAACTTTTAGGATTGACTTGGAATCTTACACAAGCACATACTGCAAACATAATATCAGGCCTTGAAAAAGTTAGATACATCAATGATCCAATCATGGATCTATACAAGTGTTCATCTACATCTTCACCGTCTGTATCTTTGAGCAAAGGCTTATGGGTTTCCATGGGTGTGCTTGCTGTTTTGACATCACTAAGGCTAAATTTCTTCAAAATTCCAGTCACATACTTGTCTTGGCTTATAAAAATCATATCTTCCTTCTGCTTCACTTGCAGTCCAAGGAAGAATATAAGTTCACCCATAGAACTCATCTGAAACTTCTTATGCATTATCTTTTCAAACTCTGTGCATAATGACTTCTTTGTAGAGCCAAATATGAATTCATCTACATACACTTGAACTAATAGAATATCACCTTTGTCCCTTCTGATAAACAAAGTCTTGTCTATCTTTCCTCTTTGAAACCTATTATCCAATAAATAAGTTGGCAAGGTTTCATACCAAGCTCTAGGAGCTTGATGCAAATCATAGTGAGCCTTTTCTACTTTGTAAACTCTGTCAGGGAAGTTTGGATCTTCAAATCCCGGTGGTTGATAAACATTGACTTCCTCTTTAATCTTACCATAAAGAAAAGCACTTTTGACATCCATCTGGTACACCACAAAATCTTTAAATGAGGCATAGGCTAAGAATAGCCTAATTGCTTCAATTCTGGCAACAGGGGCAAAGACTTCATCATAGTCAATCCCTTCTTCTTGTGTGTACCCTTGAGCAACCAATCTTGCTTTATTTTTAATCACAATTCCTCTTGCATCCTTTTTATTCCTGAAGACCCATTTAGTGCCAATAGCCCTTTTTCTATTTGGTAAATCTACTAAAGTCCAAACTTCTTATAGCTTGAATTGTAGAAGCTCTTCCTGTATAGCCTCTATCCAGCTTGGATCCTTTAATGCATGAATTACCTTTTTGGGTTCTTCTTATGATAAAAAGCAAGCAAACGAGCACTTTTAAAAGTCTTTATGGTTTGTTCTTTGCTAAACAGAACTAAACAAACCATGTTCTTCCAAATTCTTTGTCATTCTTCTTGTTTGAGGTGCTGAATTCAAGTCTCCAATAATATGTTCAACTGGATGATCTTTGTGTATTCTTGTAGTTGGAATAGGACTGACAGGCATAAATGCATCTAAATTGTTCATGTCAACCTCTACACCAACATCTTAATCATCATCTGAATAAACAATGTCTTCCAATTAAGGCATATTTGGATCATTTGGAAGTTTAATGCTTGTTTTTGGATTAACAACATTAACTTATGTGACATCAGCATTAACAGTTGAACTAACAACATTAACATTGTTTGTGCTGTGTCCATCACTAGCACTATTAATATTGTTAGTGCTGTTAATACTAGCATCCAACTCTTGATTAACTCTTTGATCGTTTCTTGGATCCTCTGTACTTGGAATCTCACTATCTTTCCCTTTAGTTTGATTTCCACTTTCATTCCTTGGATCTTTAGCATCCTTCTTTTCCTCCTCCCCTGATGGTTTGAATGCAACATCAGGAGAATCCTTTGAATTCTAAGAGAATAGTAGATCAACAAGCCACATTGGTAGCAGAATGTAATCTTTTCCAGGTATTGTCTCCATTCTAGCTTTACCTGCATCATCACATGCTTTTGTACCTGCATTACTATTAGACTGATTTCCTACAACAACTGGCTTATAGTTCATTGACTTTATTAGTGCATCAATATCAAAAAGCCAATTTAGTCCACTTCTTGCAATATTAGGTGTATTCTCACTAAACTAAACATGCAGGTTCTCTTCAACTATCCTAGTTCTACTATTGAATACTCGGAATGCTTTGCTATTAGTAGAGTATCATACAAAGAACCCTTCATCAGCCTTTCCTTTAAATTTACCTAGGTGATCTATGGTATTAAGGATTGTAACAAGACACTCAAATGGTCTCATAGAGCTTAAGGCAGGTTTTCTACCTAGAAATAGTTTATAAGGGGTCTTGTTTTGAGGCTTGATAACTAACACCCTATTTTGGACATAACTAGCCATATTAACTGCTTTAGCCCAAAAAGTTGTTGGCAATTTTGAATCAGCTAGCATAGTCCTAGTAGCCTCTATTAGTGTCCTATTTTTCCTTTCAGCTACTATATTTTGTTGTGGAGTCCTAGCAACACTAAATTCCCTCTTAATACCCTTCATTTCACAAAACTGATTCCTGGCCATATTTTTGAATTCAGTCCCATTGTCACATCTAATCACTTTCACCTTAAGGTCTATTAGATTTTCTATGCCTGTTATGAATGTTTTAAGGATTTCACTGGTTTCATCCTTAGTGGCTAAAAAGAAAACCTAACTAAACCTATTAAAATCATTTGTAACAACTAGGCAATACATCTTTTTCATTAAACTCTTTACGAATGTTAGGCTAAACAAATCCATGTGCAACATTTGTAATGGTTGGCTAATTAAACTAACTGTTTTGGTCTTACAAGAAGCTCTGTGTTGCTTTCCCTTCTGACAAGCAACACATGTATGATTAATTTTAAAAGTTTTTGAAGGTAAGCCTCTTAGAAGGTTTCCCCTTACCAGTTTATTCATTGTTTTAAAATTTACATGTCCAAGCCTCCTATGCCAAAGATTAGACTCATCTGTTGTGGCTTTTGCAAAGAGACAAGTGAGACCTCCTTGAGGAATAACATTCTTTAAGTCAACACTGTACATGTTATCCTTTCTAGGAACTTTAAGTAAAACATGACTTTCATCAGTTAACTTAAAGTCTAGAGACAGAACAAAATTTTTAGTATCAGTAAAAAGAACACTATTCTTCTTGTCACACATTTATGAGACATTGAAAAGGTTAAACTTTAGTTCCTTCACAAAATACACATCTTCAAAATCCAATTTACTAGTTCTTATTTTACCTTTCCCAATAGTTTTCCCTCCTTTAGAATTACCTCCAAAGGCAACAAATCCTCCATCAATTTCTTCATAATCTGTAAGATAGGATCTGTTTCCTATCATGTTCCTAGAGCATCCACTGTCAATCACTCGTTTATGCTTTAAATCTTGTTGTGGATTTCCCTGCACATAATGGTAGGAAAATTAGTTTCTTTTGGGAACCCAAGCTATTACTGACTTGGATCTGCCTTGTGCATCAATATAGTCAAATATTTTAAAGGACATTGATGCACCATTATTTCTGGAGACATGGTCTAAAACTTTGTGCTTTGGTCTCAAAACCTAACATGCTGAGGCCTTAACAGCATTTCCCTTGTTTCTATTAACAACACAAAGAGTTGCTTTTGGCCTAACAGTAATAACCTTTGTTCCCTTAACAATATTAACCTTTTTAGTGAAATTACTGTTATTAGCTGCTGTTATTTTGTTAAAAGGCATTTTAGCAGTTAAATATGCATTATTAATGACATTTTTCATGGGTCCTGCATTATTCCCTGTTGTTCTTGATTGAACAGTATTAACTGGTCTTGCAATATTAAGTGAAATTGGGCCAGACCTAGTTAAGACTGTTCTTGGAATCATGTTCCTTTTTTGACTAGGGTGAGTTAATGTAGAGAAATTATGTTTGTTCACCCTTTAAACATGGGTCCAAACTGGTTTTGCAAATCTTCCATTATTATACCAGTTATTACAAACATTCTTCAAATGATCAAAACTACCACACACGTGACAAGCTTTGTTGAACATTTCAAAATTACTCCCTAATTTTTGAGACATCTGTTGGTTCCAGTTTCTCTTGTGTCCTCTAGGACTAGGTGTGTTTTGACTATTTTTATCAAGTGAAGTTTTACTAGGAGATTTTACTTGCTCAGTAGACTTAACAAAGTTTATCTTAGCAAAACTAGGTTTATTAAACATCTCAACTGTTTTAACCTTAGGCACATTTTCTTCATCACTATCAAATACCAATTCCTTAATAATTGGGGCTCCATTTTCTTTCCTAGCATTCTTAGGTTCATTAGTCTCAATATTAGGCGTTTCAACTATAGGCTCACTAACAAACTCATTCACATCAACAAAATCATCTAGACTAGGATAAACTAATTCATATATATATATATATATATATATATAAGTGAATGTGTCTCTTTATTAAAAAATCATATTTATTTTCAAAGTAATATATCTCTTTTAACTATTTATTTGTTTTTGAAATCTAATTTCACCTTATTTTCTAAAATAATTTTCTCTTTAATTCAATATCTAATTTCATATACTTTTTGAACTTTTAGTTTTTTACATTTTTTATGAGTTTATTTTATTTTAGTTCGCATTTTTTACAACTTTAACCTTAATTTGAATAAATACGAAATTAATTTGTCAAAATTATATAATACAGTAATAGAGAAAGTGTTTGAAGGGTAGAATAATGTGAGACTCTCACATTATTTTACCTGAGACTCTCACATTATTTTACCCGTCAAACACTTTCTCAATTACTGCATTATATAATTTTGACAAACCAAGTTCGTATTGATTCAAAGTAAGGTTAAAGTTGTAAAAAGATTGAATCAAAATAAAATAAACTCATTAAAGTTGTAAAAAATTCAATACTAAACTATGTGACACGGTATCTACAATTTGTTAGGCAAGCATAAAAAGATTTATGGCTTAATAAATAATGCAACATAAGTGTCCTCTTGAATAGACCAGACATATGATGACATAACTTGCTAAGGCACACCAACCTCACCCTCAATCTTCTTTCAATCACAAACAACATCTAATGAGTCAACTATAACCCAAAATTGAAAACGGCCAAAAAAATTACCAAACGACACGACCGAAACAATCAAACGATAACACAGGACGGTTACATTTCATTTATGAGTAAGATGCACTTTTTCTCAAACTCTGACCAAAATTATAAACATATAGTACATATTTATAATCATCTCCAAACGACCTTCAAACAATATAAAATCTAATGGTGTAGTTAACAACATCTAATGGCTCGGTTACCAAACGACATGTATAAAACTACAAAACGAAATTCTATACAACAAACCAACGGAAGTTTCCACCCAAAACAGCGTCACCCGCACGCAAACTGTTCCTTTCCAACAACATTCATAAACATTTAATATGTAACCTCATTCAATAAAAAAAGGCTCAAATTGGTAAAAATTCGTCAAAAGAGCTCAACAGCTACAACTTATTTGTGAAAAAAAGAAAAGCACTTCTAAAAACCAAATGCAATACACCATTTCCAAAACCATAAAGACCTAAAACATAATCGAAGTACAACAATAAAAACAACAACTAGGGCTATAAACGAACCGGACAAACACGAACAGAGCCTTGTTCATGTTCGTTCGTTTAATTTTAGCCGGACAAATAAACGAACACGATCGCTTAAACGAATGAATTTTCTTGTTCATGTTCGTTTATTAAAAAATAATGTTGTTCATGTTCGTTTATGTTTTTTCATTAAGACTCTACACGAACATAAATGAACGAAAATGAATAAACATAAAATTTTCAAAAATATACACAATATTGTGTTTCCTAAGTGTTGGTTTGCTTATGTAAATCAATTTTAAAACTATATACTAAAATGATGCAATAGCCGAACATAAACAAATATATGATCATACACAAAAGAATAATCGAACATTCACGAACATAAATGAACGGACAAGACTTGTGTTCATGTTCGTTCATTTAACTAAACGAACGTAAAATCTTGTTCATGTTCGTTCATTTAATAAATAAACGAACGTTTTACTGAATGGTTCATGAAATGTTCACTGAATGTTTGATTCGTTTACATGCCCAACAACAACAGTAACAACAACAGCAACAACAACAACAACAACAACACCAACATCAACACTAACAGCAACAACAACAACAACAACAACAACAACAGCAACAACAGCAGCAACAACAACAGCAACAACAACAACAAAGCATACCCGTAATATGAGAACCACAATCAACGATCTAGCTGGCAATATAATAACCCAAATCGCCACTTGAAGTTGCATGAATAAACAACAAAAATGAATAAACAACAACAAAAATTCCATAAACTTAGTTTTATGGAGGAAATATGCTTTTAACCACCAAGGTCAATTTTCAGACGACAAAAGAAGCCAAGAAGGTACAACAACATTCTTCAATCCATAGGGAAACCCTTGTAATTCATATACTCTTGATAAACGTTCAATATTTGGTATCATTCGTTTAACTCGGTTAGTTTACCTTGTTTGATTCGATTATTATGTTTATATTCATCACAATAGTTATTGGCTGATACCTTTAGGTATTAGCCATATTTATGAAGATTTCAATGTTTGGTTTGTTTATCTTGATCGCTTAATTTATTGTTGGTTATTGGTTATGTTTATCACATGATACTCGTTTATGTGCTTTAATATGCATTCAATCCGTATCTAAGGATACCGCCTGTAGCTTAACTAGATATCAGATAGTTCTCACATAGTAATTTATATAGGTGGGATTAAGATCACAAATAAAGTCTTGCTAAATCCGTGTGTAAGGGTATTGCTTGTAGCTTAACTAGATATCGAACAGTGCCTTTGGTTTAGTGAACAAGTTAGACTAGCAGGTGACCTAGATTGATTCTAACAAATAACTGGCAATACAATAACCCAAATTGCCACTTGAAGTTGCATGAATAAACAACAAAAATGAATAAACAACAACAAAAATTCCATAAACTTAGTTTTATGGAGGAAATATGCTTT
>BQNB010119184.1:0-20856 GCA_026074375.1 Tanacetum coccineum
AATGTTATAAAATATTTATGAAATATTATCAAGCGAATACTCATTTTTATCGGAAAAATGATTTGAAAAACAATGGCGCAAGTTTCGTATATTGAATCACCCGTTAAGCCGCTCAAATGAGTCCCGAACCAATATATTATAAAAGTTTCCTAAAACTTTCACTTTTGGTCCCTGTAAAATATTTACAAAACAAACCCTCAACTATTAAACATATTACATTTTAATATTTAAGTTTTATATATATATAAAATTTCATTTATACATCTCATATATACACATACACATTTAACTCTCTTTCCCCCTCATCTTCTCCGGCGAGCCCTCCCCGCCGCCGGCCACCGGAAAAGTTTTCCGGCGGGCTTTTCCGGCCAACACCAAAAAGACTCCTTATTTACCGATCTACCCGATCCCCTACACCACTCTCCTCCACGCGCCTCCCTATCACCACCACCACCTTAGGCTGCGTTTGGTTTTCGTATATGCACCGAGGGTGCGTTCGGTTATTCATAAACCCGCAAGGGTGAGTCCGTTTTGTGGTTAAACAACACAAGGGTGTTGTTTCGGTGGCTTAACAGCAGGGGGTGTGTCGGGTCGGGTTTGTGGGTTTGTTACCACCCGAAAATGGTGCGTCGGGTTGTGGATTCACAGCGAAGGGTGCGTTTGGTCCGGGTTAAAATACCACCGCCGTGGGTTTGTTTGGGTTGGTGGTATAAACCACAAGGGTGCATCGGGTTGTGGGTTCACAGCCGTAGGGTGCGTTTGGTTGTAACAGCCAACGCCAAGGGGTGCGTTTGGCTGTTATAAATACTAAAAGGGGTGTTTGGTTTAGCGGGAGACACATAAGGGCATGTTTGGTTTGTCTTATAACACCAAGGGGTGTTTGTTTGTTCGGTGACAGCCGCCACCACAAGGGGCGTATGGGTTGGCTGTGGACAGCCGGGTACAGCCGAAAAGGGGTGCGTTTTGGTTCCGGGTCAGCCGCACCAAAACAGCCAAAAGGGTGTGTTTGGTTTGGAATAGATTAGGGTGCGTTTGGTGTTTATAACACCGAGTAGGGTGCGTGTGTTTGGGGTTGGCTGTTGGGACAGCCGGGGTGCGTCGAGAGTGTTTGGTTGGTTATGGGTTAACAACCGGGAGTGTCGGGTTTGGTTGTCACGGAAACGGGTGCGTTTGATTGTGTTGACACCGAAAAAGGGTGCGTTTAATTTAAAAGTATTCGATTAATTTCGTTTATATTATCGATTAATTGTTATATGTGATGAAAATCTAATAAACTTGCGACGTCTAATAAAAATGTGATATAAATATAAAAACGGGATTGATATAAATCTATAAGCGATACTAGATATATTTTAGATGAGAGTTGAACTAAAAACGGACTTTGGCGCGTTTTCCTTTATATAACATGTAACTTTTAAATCAGAAATATACTAAGGATGGGGTTTGAATTTTGAAAGGTCGGATTTGGGTATACAAAAGATAACATAATTATCTTTATAAAAGGCGTTTTGATATAAAACGTGAACTTTTAAATCCAAATACCGAAGAAAAACTGGAACAAAACGAAATATTGACCACTTTAAGTAGAAAAATAGGTTATTTTTGGGGGGTGTAGCGTGGATAAAGTTTTATGTGGATTGGCGATGGCAGGTGTAAGGTGGGTGTTGGCACAGGATTTATTATAGTGTGGTTGGGGGGGTTGATAAGGGGAGAGTTGTGGTTGTTTGAGATAGGGGGGTGGTTGAGGGGGGGGAGGGGGGGGGGGGGGGGGTGGGGGGGGGGGGGGGGTGGGGGGGGTTGGTTGGGGGTTGGGTGTGGTTGTGTTGTTGGGGGGGGGGGTGTGTGGGGGGGGTTGGGGGGGGGGGGGGGTGGGGGGGGGGGTGTTCAGTGTGTTAGAACCACTCTTATATGATCACTATCTCCTCTTGTTTAATATTTTGAGAATACAATTATATGATAAATATAAGTTTTTTTGTTTGCGACATGATTTGTAGCTATAACCTTCCACTTTTTTTCGACATATTTTAATAATTGACCTTTCACTTTACCCGAGTACATTACCATGTCAGTACAAACAATACAAGCGCATACGAATCGTTATATAGAGCGCGAGGTTGGGGGGCGCGGTGCGGTGAGCGCGAGCTCGCGCAGTCGACGTAGTAGCAGGGCGGGGGTTCGCATCCGGGGGGGGGGGCTGGGGGGGGTGGGTGGGGGGAGCGGGTGGTGGGGGGGGGGGTGGGGGTGGGGTGGGGGGTTATTTTCTTACTAAAACTTTTCTTTTATATTTCTGTTTTTTTTATATCCTTTTACGAGCCGAACCACGAAAGTTGTCGTAATGACATTTTTATTCTAACCGCGAGGATTGCCTCCTGTGTTAAAAATTAAGAAATACCGTGACAAAAATCACAGGAGGGGGGGGGGGGGTGGGCGTGGGGGGGGGTTAATTACTAATTATATTAGGGGGGTTTCAATTAATTATATTAAAGAGTCCTATGTTTAAATTCTACACAACGAAGAATTCCTAAAAAAATTAAACTTTCTCAGTAAATTAATAGAGATAAAGTAATTTTGTGGAACTGAAAATATGTTATATATACCAACACCACACCAGACTGTAAACCTTAAACATCAAGCACTTCGCACTGGCTAACACAACACCATTACACTCATATCTGTCGAAATCTACACAACATCAGCAATCGAGGACCGATTTACGCATCGTGGTGATAATATAACTCTTTATAATCAAACTACATCCAAAAAGGTCGTGGGACTATAAATCGTGTTGTCAGATTCCTATGTTATTTAATTGGAAATAATTGATCGTGGTCCTTTAATCACTGTGAATTTTCAAAGCCTCGTTTTTCAATCCTTATTGAATGCTATAAATAAAAAGACACCCTCCGCAGAGGGGATACAGTGCTTCTGTCTACAGATTCTTATACTTACTCTTATCTTATAACAATGTGAAATTGTTTTAGGGATTTCTGTTGAGTTTATAGCTCACCACTGTTTTGTAACTCGTCTTTACCAACAAAAACATTATCTTTTGGGGTGAGAACATGCTTGTTTGCAAATGCATTTACATGGTTGATTACAAATTGGTTTACATACTTAATTGCATAGCTCGCTATGGGATACATTATTTGACTTCATTTTTGGTCACAAATACATACTTTACATTTGAAATGATTATGGATTAGCTTAGGCTGATTGAACTGATAACAACAAAATTACTGCCCGGGTGTTCTTGGAGGGGACACCGGTAACGGGAGTACATATTTTTACTTTACTGCCCAGGTGTCCTTGGAGGGGACACCGGTATCGGGAGTATATATTATTTGTATCACTGCCCGAATTGGGTACATACAAGTCTACGTCACAGCGTCATGAACTGTAAATCACTTGGAGGGTGAGCGCGAATGTTATGAAATAGATCTATTCGGGTGTGGATCCCTGTTCGGGTGATTAAGCTATCGCCGGTACGACATTATAGCTTGGAGTCCCGGAATGATATAAAATAGATCTATTCGGGATTGACAACCCCCGTTCGGGTGACTAGCTATCACTGGGAACGAACGTTATAACATGTCGGATTATAACGTTGGGACTATAGGGCCCCCCGACAAATACATACTTGGAACATTTTGTTCATTAAATGTGTCATGCATTCTGATATTATAAAATCTTGGTATAAGATTGGTACTTTTGGGGTGACATTAAAATAACCATTTCATTCTTTATCAGAATTCTTTGGGATAATATTGGGACTTTTGGTGTCATAAAATGGGTCGGGCATATTATAAACATTTTAACATGGTACTGTGATACACAGTGTGATTAAATATATTTGTTGAAACTTACATTCATACTTAAACTAACCTATGAACTCACCAACTTTAATGTTGACACTTTTAAGCATGTTTTTCTCAGGTGAATTAGATGCTTGGATTATTTGATGTGCATTGGAGCATTACATCACTTTTTTAATGGTGATGCAATTATGGGAACAAATGTTATATAAATTCAGATTTTTAGTTAATCAACAAAAGTTAATTTAACACAACGAACATAGAGGTCGTTCTCTTGTATCTATCGCTGTGTATTATGAAGTAGCAAAACGACCCATATGGGGGGTTTGTATTCCCGTGTTGCGTTGTAATTTTTGGGGGTGTTACAGATTGGTATCAGAGCACTGGTTATAGAGAACTAGGTTGCATATTTTACCCTAGACTATAACCGTTTTCACAAACATTGCATCACATCAAACATTTTCAAAGTGCATACACGCTACTTGCTTATGTGCTTACATTACGTGCTGCATTAAGTGCTTACGTGGCATACATATATATAATGTATATGCTTGCATTCTTTTCGCGTATATCGTACGCTTATTTATATAAGAGTTATTTATATAAATACCAGAGCGTTTCTTAAGACATTGTGGGTTGCACAATGGTCTCATTTTACTTCTTAGACATTGTGAGTTGCACAATGGTCTCATTTCGTTCCCAGACATTGTAAGTTAAACAATGGTCTCTAAGGATATTATCTTTCTTCATAGCTTTATACTATATTGTATTACACGGAGACCGTCATAATTTTGTTTACATGGAATTATGTATGAATCTAAGTATTACAAGTCTTGTATAGGCGGGACTTGTAATAGGAGGATTTATATGATAATTGCTATGTTGACTGGTTCATCGAGATCTTTTACCTGGTTTACTCTAACCGAGTACTCATTAATTATCTTGAACTCTATGTCATATGATAATTAAAAACAAATTTAATTGTTTTTGTGGCGGTACTCGTTCTTGATTCTAAAATCTTGCGAGGGCATTTCAGTCACCTTCTGACTGTTTTCGGGTCTCGGTCAAAACTAAAAAGTTGTCTAGAATATCGCTTTACTTCAAATTGCTTTAGAGTCCGAATAATAAAAACGTGTTTTAGATGGTCGTTTCTTAGAAGTCAACGCAGTCCCTAAAAGTCAGCGATTGAAATCGTCATTTCAAAAATTCGAAAATTCTCGGATGTTAACCAACACCACAATCTCAAAAATATAAACCAGCATGTTTTGGTGGACGGTTTGAAAAAATTGAAAGGTGATGTTTATAGTGCTCGGGATCTATGTCCCTTTCCTTGAAGATACCATGCTTGACATTGACACACGACAGTTGTTCAATAATCATTTCCCATACTTGGCCACAGTTAGGGTTTTCCATTTGCAAGGTTCTAGACCGCAGAGTGTATCATAAAGGTGACGACCACACCATCCTAATTTTAAACTCGCAAGGAAACCAGTGGGTGTTCTCGATGTTAGAGGAATATAAACCTACATTCAATGAAAAATATATGTTACCATAAAACTTTTAATAAAGTAGGTAGGATTTGTCGAATACTTAAAACCATCATGTCATGTGGAAAGCAAGTTGAACAATAATAAATATGGTTTTGAATACGAACGTATTTACGCTCGGCCCACCCCAGGGGTAAGTGATGTCAGTTGAAACATTCAGTCTTCGAGCTTATTTTGTCAAGCTTAGCGGAGAAATATATAAAGTAGGGAAAAAGGACCGGTCTGGCTTTCCTATCGACTCTTGAAATGCCAACATTAATGGGATCCAGAGCTCGATTACATCGATTTATAGCAGAGAAAGTACATTTTTTATGTAATGTTTAGCGTAAGATTATGACTAATTAACATAGGATTAACACACCAAGTAACAATTACAATAAGACATTTTTCGGTGGTTATTTAATTGTTTATTATTACCTCTGTGGTTTTATAAACACCATTATCCCATCTCTTATTAACCAAGATTATCTTAAGTACTTGAGTATAGATACAGATCTCGGTCGTGTATAAACCACCGACATTTCTTAGTCCTCTATTATCGAGGATATCTCGGTCGTCATTGACAATTGTCAGTCAACTAACACAAAGAGATGTTGGATTAAACTAATGATACAAAATTACCTAACGTGCATTTAAAGTGCTCAAACGAACTACGTACTTAAGGGACATTTAGTAATATGTTCCTTTTGATATTAACTGGATGAACAGGACTATTATTATGACTCAAATTTTTGATTGCAAAACCTAGGGAAATGATTCACTCGCACAACCTTTTTAAGATAGTGGTTCATAATATTTAAAGTAATTACTTTTTTCGAGTATTTAGTCACCCTTTCCTAGCATATTTAGCACTAAAACATTGCCCAAAAATTTATCAACGACTTTAAAAGCCAGTACCCCATGAAAATGATAAAAAACTGGTTCTAGGCTTAATTGAAGAAATTCAAAAAACTTCTTTGGAAACCGTGTATCCTAGTCTTGGGTCGATTATAGTATCTCTTGTAAGATCTGGAAAAAGAATTAGGCGGGTGCTTGGTTAAATAAGAGGAATGGAAAGGGTTTGAGTATATAATACAAGGAATTGCAATGATATTATCATATAAGTGGTGTGGCGTGGTTATATTGTTTGGGAATGGGGGATTGTGTGGTAGGGGGTGTGGGCTTGATTGCATTTCATAAAGTTAAAAAAATTAAGGAAAATAATAACTGCAAGGAAACCATCATAAACAATAAACATCAAGCAGGTCAGTGGGTGATCTTCTAAAGTAGCTATGGTAAAGCATATATCATATTTGTTAGTTGTTTAAATATTGATTTATTGGGAGGGGAGCAGGGTTGGTGGGGGGCGTTTTTAGTTTATGTATAGCATGCGAGGGGTGGTGGCGTGCCGGCGGGTACCTAATAAGATAATATATCTGTTCTAGATTCGAGGGTCTTGCAGCGATTGAACAATAAGAATATTATCAAGAAATTGTGGTGTATATGCTTCGCTCTTTCCTTCCTCCTCCCATCCAAGGATCGTATTGTTGGTTGTTGAGAGAGATAATATGCGATTTTACCTGAATTTTTTTTTCTTTCAAGAAACATATCAAGCATTATTTTTAGTGTTAACTGTGGTGTGATGGGGGGGATTGGTAATGTCTTGGGCTTAGTGATGGGACTTTATGATATGTGAGGGGGGGGGTGGGGTGGGTGGGCATTTGGGTGGGGGGCACGGATGGGGGGTATGTGATTTTTTTTGAAATGATAATATTAAACTCATTCAAATAACAACCTATCACCACAAAAAACATCACCACATACCAATTCCAACCAAATACAAAAAAAAACCAACCTAAACCAAACCCAAAAATAAACCCCCCTCCCCCAAATACTAAACTTCACAACCAACTATAATCTAACCTCGTACCAAGGACAAGAATAACAGGAATTTTCCCAAAAGAGGCTAGTACCTTGATTTCTTCAATTAAGCCCTGCCAGGCTCAGGTTATCATTTTCCTTGGGGTACTGGCTTTAAAGTCGTTGATAAATTTTGGCAATGTTTAGTGCCTAAAGATGCTAGGAAAGGGTGACTAAATGACTCGATAAGTAATTACTTAAATATTTTGAACCACTATCTTAAAAAGGTTTTGCGAGTGAATCATTTTCCTAGGTTTTGCTAATCATAAATTTTGAGTCATAATAATGTCTGTTCATCATTAATATCAAAAGGAACATTTTACTAAATGTCTTTGTACGTAGTTTGTTTGAGCACTTTAAATGCACGTTAGGTAATTTTGTATCATTAGTTTAACCAAACATCTCTTTGTGTTAGTTGACTGACAATTGTCGATGACGACCGAGATATCCTCGATAATAGAGGACTAAGAAATGTCGTTGGTTTATACACGACCGAGATCTGTATCTATACCCAAGTACTTGAGACAATCTTGGTTAATAGAGATTTTGGGGATAATGTGGTTTTAAAACCCACAGACGGTAAATATTATAAACAATTAAATAATACCACGCGAAATTTGTCTTATTGTAATTGTTACATGTGTGTTAATCTTATGTGTAATTAGTATAATCTTACGCTAAACATGTACAATAAAAAATGATACTTTCTGCTATATCAGGTAATCGAGCTATGGATCCAGTTAATGAGGCATTTCAGGTCGAAGGAAGCCGACTGGTCTTTTTCCACTTTATATTATCCCGACTGCTTGAGCAAAATAAGCTCGTAGACTGAATTTTCAACGACATCACGTACCCCGTGGGGTGGGCCGACGTAAATACGGTGCGTATTCAAAACCAAGTTATTATTGTTCACTTGCTTTTCACATGTCATGATGGTTTAAGTTTTCGACATCCTACTTTATTAAAGGTTTATGGTAACATATATTTTTCATTGAATGTAGGTTTATATTCCTCTAAACATCGAGAACACCCACTGGTTCCTTGCCGAGTTTAAAATTAGGATGGGTGTCGTCACCTTTTATGATACACTCTTGCGTCTAGAAAAACCCATGGCAAATGGAAAACCTACTGGTGGCTCAAAGTTATGGGATATGATTATTGAACAACTGTCGTGTGTCATGTCAAAGCATGGTATCTTAAGAAAAGGGACATAGACGGATAACACAGAATTTAATCTCGGGACGAGATTTTTTTAAGGGGTAGGTACTGTAACATCCGGTAATTTTCGGAACTTTAGATAACTATCTTACCCTGTGATTTTTCGGGTCTGGCTTGACTTATAAGAACGATCATCTAAATCACGTTTTCACGACTCGGACTCTAAAGCAATTTGATGTGAAATGATATTCCAGACAACTTTTTAGTTTTGCCCGAGACCTGGAAACGAGCCGAAAAGGGCTAAAACAGCACCGCAAAGATTAAACGAACAACATACAACGCGGAACCACAAAAATAATTAAATTTGTTTTGTTATTTAATTATCAGTATTTATTTAATAAAAATATTAAATAAATTATTCATCATTTTAATGAAAAGCGTTGTGATAACGCAAATGCTCGAGCTTAAATCCATTCTATTGCGGACAAGACGAAACCGGTTCACAAAATAAATAACAAATATTTTATTAAATGTTATAAAATATTTATGAAATATTATCAAGTGAATACTCATTTTTATCAGAAAAATGATTCGAAAAGCAATGGCGCAAGTTTCGCGCGTTCAATCATCCGTTAAGTCGCTCAAACGAGTCCCGAACCGTTTTTACCAAAACTATAATAAAGAAATTACACTTTAGACCCTAAGCTATGTTAACTTGCCACTTTTGATATAAAGTTTTAATATATATATAATTTATATAATTTTCATTTCATTTCCATCTTTTATATAACACACACACCCCATCACTCTCCCTCTTCTCTCCCAAAATATCCGGCCACCCTCCGACCGCCGGCGACCACCACCAACCACCGCCGGAAAATATTTTCCGGCGAAGACCAAAAAGGCTCCTCGTGCCCGGATCTATCCGATCCCCACCATCACTCTCCTTCACGCGCCTTATATCACCACCATCACCACCACCGAACCCACGCCACCACCACAGCCGCCGTGGGGTGCGTTTGTTTGTGTGGCTAGCACCACATAAGGGGTGCGCTTGGTTGTGTTTTTCACAAGAAGGGTGCGTGTGGTTTTCTTATAAGCACAAAAGGGTGCGTGTGGTTTTAATACCACCACCACGATGGGTTGTGTTGGGTCGCGGGTCAGCAGCAGCAGGGGGGTGTCGGGTCGGGTTTGTGGGTTTGTTACCACCCGAAAATGGTGCGTCGGGTTGTGGATTCACAGCGAAGGGTGCGTTTGGTCCGGGTTAAAATACCACCGCCGTGGGTTTGTTTGGGTTGGTGGTATAAACCACAAGGGTGCATCGGGTTGTGGGTTCACAGCCGTAGGGTGCGTTTGGTTGTAACAGCCAACGCCAAGGGGTGCGTTTGGCTGTTATAAATACTAAAAGGGGTGTTTGGTTTAGCGGGAGACACATAAGGGCATGTTTGGTTTGTCTTATAACACCAAGGGGTGTTTGTTTGTTCGGTGACAGCCGCCACCACAAGGGGCGTATGGGTTGGCTGTGGACAGCCGGGTACAGCCGAAAAGGGGTGCGTTTTGGTTCCGGGTCAGCCGCACCAAAACAGCCAAAAGGGTGTGTTTGGTTTGGAATAGATTAGGGTGCGTTTGGTGTTTATAACACCGAGTAGGGTGCGTGTGTTTGGGGTTGGCTGTTGGGACAGCCGGGGTGCGTCGAGAGTGTTTGGTTGGTTATGGGTTAACAACCGGGAGTGTCGGGTTTGGTTGTCACGGAAACGGGTGCGTTTGATTGTGTTGACACCGAAAAAGGGTGCGTTTAATTTAAAAGTATTCGATTAATTTCGTTTATATTATCGATTAATTGTTATATGTGATGAAAATCTAATAAACTTGCGACGTCTAATAAAAATGTGATATAAATATAAAAACGGGATTGATATAAATCTATAAGCGATACTAGATATATTTTAGATGAGAGTTGAACTAAAAACGGACTTTGGCGCGTTTTTGTAACGAATAATTAAGAGCAGAAAATGTAACATGAGATTCGGGATTCGAGATTTGGAAAAGATAGATTTTGGTTTACAAAATATAACAAATTATATTTTGACGGACGTTTTGATATAAAACGGGACTTTTAACTCCCAATAACGAAGAAACTGGAACGAAATCGAA
This sequence comes from Tanacetum coccineum, assembly GCA_026074375.1. Taxonomy (NCBI): domain Eukaryota; kingdom Viridiplantae; phylum Streptophyta; class Magnoliopsida; order Asterales; family Asteraceae; genus Tanacetum; species Tanacetum coccineum. The sequence goes on from BQNB010119184.1 coordinate 10,571, forward strand.
ATATACACTTTAGTAGAAAAATAGGTTATTTTTAATATATATTAAAAATGGCAGATTTATTAATTAAACGATTTGAGCACTTTCGAGTCCGTTTCAGCCTTCCGGCGAAACACGAAAGTTGTTCGTAATGACATTTTACTTTGCCGCGAGGATTGTCTGCTTTAAAAGTTAAGAGATAGTGGGTCAAAACTAAAGGTCGGTTAATATATTATTTCAATTAATAGTTTTAAGATCATTATTCGGTTCTAAAAACGAAAGGTCTAAAAATAGTAACTTTCTTTAAATATTAGAGATAAGTTATTGGTTCGTCTGATAGCATACACTTATATAGCAACCCTAATACAGATTCTAACCGAATGCCCTTGACCAAGGCAAAAGGTTAAATTCCACAATACATTATTCTCGACTTCATTTTTGGTCACTCAAATGCATACTTTTTAACTTTTGAAATGATTGAGGGCTTAGGATTTACGATTTGATTTGGCGCCTGCGGGGCCAACTCATTCATTATTGCCCGGTGGTCTTGGAAGGGAACACCCATGAGGGAACACATTTATTTATAATCTCATGCCCCGATTTGGGTTACATACAAGTCTACGTCACAGCGTCGTGAACTGTAAATCACTTGGTAGGGGTGAGCCGCGAATGTTTTGATAATAGAATTATTAGGGATGTGGGATCCCTGTTTTAATTTTTCTCTATTTTGTTTTTAGGGTGATTAAGCTATTGCGTATCGAACTTCTTATAGGCGTGATGTTTCTAACTGGTATGATATAAAATAGATCTATTCAGGATTGACAACCCCCGTTCGAGGACTAGCTATTCAATAGGAACGAACGTCTATAACATGTCGGATAGTTGGGAATATAGGGGCCCCGAACAAATACATACTTGGAACATTTTGTTCATTAAATGTGTCATGCATTTTTATAATAATCTTTGGGATAAGATTGGTACTTTTGGGTGACATTAAATTAACCATGCATTCTTTATAAAATCTTTGGGATAATGTTGGTACTTTTGGTGACATAAAATGGGTCGTGCATATTTTATAAACATTTTGCATGGTACTGTGATGACACAGTGAGGATTATATATTTGTTGAAACTTACATTCATACTTAAACTAATCTATGAACTCACCAACTTTAATGTTGACACTATTAAGCATGTTTTTCTCAGGTGAATTAGATGCTTGGATTATTGAATTGGATTTCTACAAATGATCAAATCTCGTTGTGTCGCTTTCAAGCTTTTCATTGTGATGCAATTATGGGACAACTATTATTTTGATTTCAGAAAATCAACGAGATTGTTTTACAAACGACACATTTAGAGGTCGTTCTCTTGTATCTAGCGCTGTGTATTATGAAGTAGCACCCCATGTGGTATTCCGTTGCGTTGTCATATTTTTGGGGGTGTTACATTAGACAACTTTTCTTTTAACTCACTAATTTCATTTTCTAGACTGTCTCTAACGGCTTTTAATCGTTTGTTCTTAGTAATTATTTTCAGACTCATCTTGCATATTTTATCATATTCATTATCTAAAATAAAATCATCTATTGATGAATGTTCATCACTAACGTAAAAGGATTTGAAACATACCTTACTAGATGCTTGAGCCACGAGACATGTTTCGTCTTTAGCCTTTTCATCATCTTCCTCATCGCTATCACTCCAAGAACCTCCGACGAATGCTCTTTGGTTCTTGTCTTTCGATGGTTTTGGACATTCTCCAATAAGATGATTTAGATCACCGCATCTAAAGCATTTCCTATCACTTTTGTTGTTCTTGTCATCTCGGCTTCTTTGGACCGTCTTTTTATCATTTCATGGTTGTCTTACGAATCTTCCTCTTCACTTTAAGAACTTCTTGAAGTCTCTAACCGCCATGACATACTCTTCGTCTTCACTTCCAGAAGTCAAACATTCTTCATCACTATATTCCTTTTTAGCCTTTAAAGCAATAGATCTCCTTTCTCTTTTAGCTTTGATTATTTCGGAATCTTTCTTGATGATCATCTCGTGAACTTTAAGGTTCCCGATGAGTTCATCAATAGATAGTGATGTCAAGTCTTTTGATTCTTCAATTGCCGTTACCTTTGCTCTCCATTTAGGATGTAGAGCCCTAAGAAACTTCCTAACATAGTTCTTGCTAGAGCAACCTTTATCAAGAGCTTTTAGACTACTAATAATAGTATTAAATCTAGCAAAAACACTGTCTATAGATTCATCTTCAGAAATGACGAATTGTTCATATTGTTGTACCAAAAGGTCAACCTTGTTATCTTTGACTTGGTTATTACCTTGATGAGTGATTAACAAAGTTTTCTAAATTTCTTTTGCCGTATTACACATGAAAATTCTTTCATATTTTTTTCTAGGCAAAGCGTTGTAAATGACCATTTTAGCTTTGTTATTTTCTGTAAGTCTTTTCTTAAGTTCATCACTTTGTTTTTCAAAAGGGACAACCTCATCTAGTTTAGTTTCTGGATTGTTTTCAATGGGTTGAAAATCACCGTTGGTAATAACATGCTAAAGATCAAGATCTTTTGATTTTTCATACGTTTCGAATCTATTTTTCCAATAGATAAAACTATCGCTTTCAAAAAGTGGTGGTGTTTGCATAGATTGCCCTTCTTGATATTTATCGGAATTCATAGATCGATCCAAGATTTAAAATACAATCTATTTTAAAAATCTTGAGTAACCTGGCTCTGATACCAATTGTCGAAGCTAGAAAGGGGGGAAGGGGGGTTGAATAGTTTACCGGTTAATTTGCGTTTTTAAAAAATTTGCTTATAAAAACTTTAGATTCGAATATATGCAATATCAACCAACGATATGAACAACTAATGTATCTAACTACTTGCAATATAATCACAATACAAACAATAAATATAAGAGTAAGTTATGAAAGGTAAAAGATAAAACAATCAAACCACAACACCGAGATTTATAGTGCTTTGGCTACGAAGCTCTTCTTCGCCCTACTCCCCTCCTCGAGTATCCGACTCGAGATTTACTATGTCAACAAGCTCCCTTTAGGAGGAGAAAACCGTTTACACGTCGCTTACGTTATTTTCTGACACTAAGCTAAATGTCGAGTCCTAATATTAGTTAGAACCAATCTACCTCTTCACCAATGTATTTTAAGGACTAAAATACTAACCAACACAGAATCTACACAATTGGATTTATACACTATCTGATTTTACACACAAACACAAGATCAAGATAATAGAGATTTGGATCTTAGAAGAAGACAAGAGAAATCACTAATTTGCAACACTTCGTTTCTTGGCGAATACGAGTGTTCTTCTCTTGCACTTGATAAAGGAAGGAAGAAGGTAGAAGATGAGATTGGATCACTTAAAATAAGATTAAACTATGTTAGTGATCAAGAGATTTAGAGAGAGAAAGAAGGTTTTAGTGAGAGAAAGTTATCTAAAAAATTCATGCTAAGAGGTGTATTTTTCTGCAGAGAATAGCGCATTATTTATAGCTAGGAAAAAACCAACGTCTCCTGTGGGCGGTCTCAGCAGTCCTAGATATATCTGGGGGTCGTCCTGCCTATCAGGGGGTCGCCCCTATGTAGACGCTTCATTTTTTGTCTTTTAGTGAGGAAGGTTAAATCTGGTGTGGAACCTTCCATTTTGGGAGGACAATCAGATTTGAATTTTTATAATTAAATAAAATATTTCTTTTATAAATAACTTTTTTGTATATTTTTATTTTTGTAAGAATACTTTTATAGAAATGTAATGGTTAAGAAAAATATTTTCTTGATCACTAATCATGTTTAATGATTTGTTTATTCATACCTTAAGTGATTTACGTTGAAATGGAAATTTACGATTAATAATACGTAAACATTTATTTTTATCGTAGACGTTTTTACATTTTGTCATCTTCAAAACGTAGAGATGTCAAAAAATATAAATAACTTTTTTAGGCATTATTTGTATTAACAACTCTCAAAGCAAGTGGGAACTTGTACTTTTGTTATTTATCACTAACATTCTCTTTTGCAGCACTAAATCCGTTTGGATTCCTTGACACCCTCATTTAGGGGGAGCTTCCGTCAATGGGGAGCATTGCATTCGATTCCTTTCGGATTGATTTACATACATATTTCTTACATTGCACAAGATATATACTTATTGCATATCTTGTTATCTTTTTGTTTCGACAAAAAAAGGGAGAATGAAGTAAAAAACTCCAATTTAAAATTTATAAATTTTTATTCTTTACTTCCAATTATCTTATGTTTTGTCATCAACAAAAATGGGGAGATTGTTAGTACAAATAAGCCGTAAAAACGTTTATTTATATCTTACGATCTTTCTATGTTTTGTCGATAACAATCATAAAATAATTCGAAGTAGAAAATAAAGTTTATATGTTTTAAAGCAATAGCTTTCTAACTTATTATACTCATCATACATCAAACTTCTTACATCTTAAATACAAGTTTTGTACACTGTAATAATTTTTACGAAACTACACATTTATATAAGTAACATAAGGTTACTTACACTTTTATTTTTAGAAAAAAAAATGTAAAGTAAAAATAATCGTTACATCATGCATGACATCAACATGATCTTTTCATTCTAAGATAAATCTTGGAAGATCACACAAGATCTTAAAAGATTACACTAAGATTTTGGAAGATATGGTATCCAAAATCCGGATTTACCCTACTAGTGACCCGGATCCCTTGGGTAACACTAGCCGGATACCTTTTAGAAGGGATCCGCCTGATCCGGGGAACAGTAATATTTTTTTGCCTATAAATAGCAAGTCATTTCTCATGTTTTCTTCACCCATCTCTTACATCTCTCTAATATTCTAATAACTCTCTCTAATCTCAAATCTTATTAATTTTTTTTACCGATATTACATACGAGACGATCAAGCTCAAGTTTCCTTGTTGCTAGTCTCCATCATCATATCAAGTAGGGGTGTGCACGGTTTGGTTTGGGTCGGTTTTCGGCTAAAACCGAAACCGAACCGAAATATTCGGTTTTTATAAAACCAAAAACCGAAACCGCTCGATTTTTTCGGTTTCTCGGTTTTTGCGGTTCGGTTTTTCGGTTTTTTCGGTTTCAAACCGTTTAAATTTGGTTTTTGCTAATTTATATTAATAAACTTGTTTTATGTAGAAAATTGGTTATTTTTTTAATTTTTTTTGTCAACATGAGCCTAATAATGTTTACACAAATTTTTACAATTATACACATATAAATGAAAGACACACACATGCATGTGAAAATACACATAGTATGATCATTGTCATTGTAGCGACATATTGTCAAGTAAACACACGTACACGACAAACATATATATAAACATTAAGATAATATATATTATAACAATTTCATCAATAAAATAAATATAAATTTAAAATTTTTAGTTATCATTGATTTATTTATATTATATTAATTATATATTATTATAAAACTGGTTTGGTTCGGTTCGGTTCGGTTTTTACGGTTTGGTTTTTGAACAAAAACCGAAACCGAACCGAAATTTTTTAGTTTTTGAAAAATTAAAAACCGAACCATCGGTTTCTAGTTTCGGTCGGTTTTTTCGGTTTGGTTTTTTCGGTTTTGGTTTTTTCGGTTTCTTCTGCTCACCCCTAATATCAAGATCACCTTGTTGATTCTTTTACATAATTTATTCATCCTTGTAAAAGTGTTGATAGCATTGGGTTGGTTCTACCTTTGTTAGAACCAGGTATTTAGCTTTGTACCGGAAAAAGTGTCAGCGACGTAAGGTTGGTTCTACCGTTTTTAGAACCCGGTATCTAACTTTGTACCGGAAAAAGTGTAAACGGCGTTGTGAGGCTTCTCTGTCGGACAAGGAGATTGTGGACTAGTGTTTACGCACTCTCTAGTTGGGAACTCGGGGAGTGGAGTAAGGCAAGGAAGGTGTCATTGTAGCCGAACCACTATAAATACGTGTGTCACTGTTCTATCACCTCATACTCTACCTTTACTTTACTTGTGTTTATTATTTATTTGATTACGTAGACCAAATCAATATCATCATCTTCACATAAACTCAATCTATATAATTTTAAAACATAAATTTAAATCGGTAAAATTATTCAACCTCTCCTTCTAGTTTTTTAGAGTTTGTATAAGAGCACTAGGTATGGTGGTACAAAGTGGCTTGAGCCAGTTTGTCACCTCAGCGCAACATCACACTGGCACACAACTCACTCACACACCAAAAAACACCTGGTATCATGGCATACCAGTTTTCACTTTTTTTCAAACAAATTACTTTTTATTCATTCAAATACAAATTCAAATTATAGTATGGGAATAAAGAAAACATACGAAATTTCAAACACGGAGTTTATTTGGAAGATATACATAATGAAGCCAAATTAAATAAAGGATGGATCATTCCCTCCCTCATTTCATTTGGCTTCATATAAATATTCTCCAAAAAAAACCTCGTGTTTCAATTCTATATTAAAATAAAAATATAAATTATGATACGATACACAAATATAAATCATCCTACGGAGTATTTGTTTTCTTTGTGCATCCAACGAATTTTGTGACTGATATTATCTTGTATTTTTGACACATAAGTCCACAACGTTTTCTTAACATCGTAATCTTTCCAGGCTTCATCGTCAAAAAATTTCTCAATCACAACACGTATTTCTAGCAAAATGTCTTTAAATTTTGCATATTGTTTCCTCAAATCTTATTTTACCGCCATTGCTTGCTCAAACAACGTGATTATGCCCATAATAGCTTCCTGACGAGTCGCGTCGTCTTCGTCACATTGTTTCTAGACACACGTTTGGATTTCTTTGACGGCATGAGGGAGAGAACAAGCCATTTTGGTATAAAGAATGGGGTTCTAGAAGAGAAGTGTGTAAAATCTTTAGTTAAAATAGGGTAGTATTTATAGAGTGTAAAAGTTTTTATTTTTTTAAAGAGTTTTTTTAAATGCATCCATTATAAAACGGCACTATGGATTAAAAAAGGGAAGAGGTACACAAACTGGCATGAGCCAGTTAACTCACACAAAAAATTGGCGCAAGCCACACCTGGTATGGTGGCATGCCACTTGCGGCACCAGTTAGTGTTTGAATTAGTGATCTAAAATCCTATTATTACACTAATAATATACGAGTTGCGCAACGGAAAAGAAAGACATATAACATATATAACTAGCATAAATAAATAAAAGGAAACCGCGTACCTTTTAGCAAATAAGCTATCAAACAATAAAGCTTGAAGTATACGCACGCGTATATAATGAGACGTACGAATCCATTAATCGAGTTACTAAATGAAGTAGCCTCTATTTGTATCCACTCTACACGTCACCCGATATTACCCGGATGCTAGTTCCAAGAATAACGATTAATCAAGAACCGAGTTCTCGATTATACACACAATACCAAACGAAAAACCGTTACTTGGGGAGTTTAGATTTCGACAACCAAGAGAGAAAGAAGAAAAAGGGATGAATGAATGAGGATTAGGGACCCTATATTCATAGTGTCAAGATTAAGGTTAGTCAGCTTTGGTAAAAAGCTACCTAAACTTGACACAAACACCCCCTCCCTCTTTTACCCTTAGGCCGACCCCTATAGTCACACAAACACCCCTCGGGTTTTGAATTTTTGACTATTTTAATTACATATGTACATTTACGTATTAATTAAAGGGTTAACGGATAATTATTCGTAACACAAACAATTAATGATCGTTAGGTGTAATCATTAGAGTATTATATATATATATATATATATATACACTAATATTATATATATATATACTAATAGAGTAATATCTATGTGTATATGTATGTGGCCCTATAGGCTCACGTATCTATAGCTATGTAAATATCCGTATGACATGAGCACTTCCTAACAGCTCCCACTTGCGAAAGTCATGATCGTAGTATATAACATACTAACATTGACAAATAGTCTAGAAACATCATCAATGCTCCCAGAAATACCTGAGTATGGTTTCATTAAACATCTCAGCCTTAATGGTTTAGTTAATTCATCCTTTTGTTTCGAATACGGTGTTAAATATTGATATGGATCAAAGTCATCCCATAATTTAACGATTATGTTTCTAGCAACTGTATTAATCTAGATTACCAAATGTAAAAAGAATCATCTTAACTACACTTTAGACACTGCCATGCAAACATCTGATCAATCCAACGAGGGGCCAGTTTGTATCTAACTCCCAAACACATGGAGGAACAAATTCTATTTTGACTGCAAGTACTTTTCACATACTTCATAACATTTCTGAAAGTGGCCTATATAACTACCTTATTCAGGATAACGATTGACTAGAATCAAGAAAATGTGATCCATACATTCAAAACCTGCTTGCATCTCAAGTATGAGGATAAGTATAAACTCTACTATATGTGTAACTCACTTAATGACGCCGATCCATAAAGTGATTAGCACAAGGTGGGGTATCTAATATTCAACCACATTGAATAACATGTGAGTTTGGCAGACACATCTTTATATATTTAACAAAATAAGACCAATCGCTCACATTTGTCTTAATTTAACAATACTCTCATATTATTAACTAACAATGGATATAGCTTAGAATAGATAAATTTATTCAAGGATTTAAACATGCAAATATAGAACACAATATTAAAAACAAAAATGATCATGCCAAGTATATCAATTCATTATTTAATACAATTACTTACAGTTCCATTACCTAAGTACCAAGTAAGATCAATGCATGATGATCCTAGTTAAATACTAATGTCTTATTCACAACAATCGCAATTAGTGATAAGTCATAGGTTCCATGAACAAATCAACTAGGTTATGATCTTGTGGAACTTTGAGAATACTTATTTCAAAAATTTACTAATAGTGAAGTCCTTTGAATAATATGATAAGTGTTATTTTGTACATGTGTACCCAATTATAAGTAATACTTATATGAGTCTAGTCACACTACATTCCATAAAGTGTATGACATACGCAAAACACTTATTAGAGACATTCATCTTAAACAGTTTTCCAAATTGTAAAGCATTCTTATTCTTTTAATGTGTTATGCAATTATGCTTTCAAGTTAAGCATGTGTAGTCAGCTATGTTATCATTCATGATGAAAAACTTGCCAAGAATAGGATTGAGTATCATCTCAGTTAAAATAAGCACTAGTGTATACAAACAACACTATGTTAAAATTCCGTAAACTATAAACACTTCTTTAATAATGTTTGGATCTCACTCAAACCCAAGGTTTGTTTGACTATAATGATCTCACTATGATTATCACAATGTATATTTATAATCTTATCATTTAGGAATGAATTCCTAATCCAAACAACATTCATTAGAATGTTCCTATTAATATCTTTCAATTAGATTTCAATATTGTCAAATCATCTTACACTCATGTAAATGATACAATAATCCCATATACAATATGATATACATAATGAATCTTTTAGTGAGACTTAAGGCTTCCATTCATGTGTTTAAACTCACCAAGTGATATAGATCATTCGAGTTTCACTCAATGATAATTCATATTGTATTCAGACTTAATTCACCGTATATGTTTAATCTAGCAAACATATTTTCCAATGTTGTACATTTTATTTTTTAAATACTCATAAGAAACTTTATTTCAATTTAAGGGATAAATTCTAACTTAGATGAAAAATTGTTTATAATATGTTTAACAACATATTCGATTTTAGAAAAATAAAACAAAGTACTCCCACTAGCTTTCAGATTTACTCATGAGCTATCTTACTTATAATTAAAAATCAAATCCAACAACTGATTGGGGTAACAATTAAACTTATGATCATGCTCATTAGATGCGTGCTTTTGATCCACACTTGGATTCTTGCATTTTTGTTTCTAAAGATTATATTGGATTCATAAAAGCTCTTTTGATTACACATCGTCATCGTAAGGTAATCATTCAATAAAGAGTTCTTGAAATCCAATTTATCATATTTCTTTCCAAGAAAACAAGTATGACAATTTAATCATCTTTACATATTTAAAGTTCGTAAATGAAGAAGTTTTAATCATAGTTAATTTCTTGAGTATGAGTAAACACTTATGTCACTTGATGTACAATAAATATGTATATAATATTGTCCCTATGAGTCTTCTCTTAAAGGAAACTCATCTAAACCTCATCATCTAACCAATAGGTTAAAGATTAATCAAATTCCAAGAATATGATTATCTCTTTTTAGACAACATCTTTACATTCATAGGTTT
>BQNB010119185.1:5481-18537 GCA_026074375.1 Tanacetum coccineum
GGGGAATGGGTCAAAAGGGTTGAAAGTCACCTACAATCTATATTTCATCTTGGGGAATGGGTCAAACGGGTTGAAACTCACTTACTGTTTATACAATCTTACAAAAGTTGTCGGTTTTGTTGTTTAAACTGTTGTTGTTTTAATCGTCTATAAAAGGTCAAATTAAAAGAAGGGTCAATGTCATAAAATACCTACGAAGTTTCAAAATTATCCCGACTTCACCAACGAACTAAATTTCGTACTGTCTAGACCAACGAATGAACCCACTTGCGGTTGTGTTATATTCTGGTTGCTGGTCTCATTATTATTGTTGTTGTGTTGGAAACAAGTTGATGCAGCTATTATGAATATTATCACGTTAATAATAACGTAGAGATAAGGTGGTTTAAGCCATGAAATAATGACAATCAAATGGAGGTAAAATGGAAGAAGGTTGATTAATTTTCAACCATTTGGATTGATGTGTTTCAATGTCAAGCAACTTTTTAGGTTGATTAAAGATGATGATATGCTTGCGCTATTTTAGGTTGATTAAAGACGATAATAATATACTATCTCCGTCCCACGTTAAGTGTCCAATTTGATATTTTCAAGTCTTTTTTCTTCATCTTTGACCTTAATTATTTCTTTTTATGTTATATGATACTTGATGCAAAATATATGAATTGATAGAGTTTTGAATGTATTTTTCATTGGTATAATTTTCATTAAGTATTATATAACACAAACACAAATATTTACAGTCAAAGTTGATAAAAAAAGACCTCAAACATTCCATTGTGGACACTTAATATGGGACGGATGAAGTACATATTTATGATATGGGTGATATTAGAACAATATTTGAAAGTTCGTTGGTCTAGGCATGACGAAAATTAGTTTGTTGGTCAAGTCGGGACAATTTTGAAAGTTTATAGGTATTTTATGGCTTTTACCCTTAATTAATTTATATAAAAAAAAACCGGTCCAGCGTGGAAGGTAACTGCCACGTGTCAGTCAAAATTTATGATATGGGTGATATTAGAACAATATTTGAAAGTTCGTTGGTGTAGGTAGGACGAAATTTAATTCGTTGGTGAAGTCGGGACAATTTTGAAACTTCGTAGGTATTTTATGACATTGACCCATGAAAATACTATAAAATCCTATCAAGTACGAGTAAGATATTGAATAGTAATAATTTTTGTGTATTTGTTCTTACGTTCTCAACAAAACCAAATACACAACAACAATCCTTATAAATGCACACCTAAAAGTTCATAAATTTTAGTAAGTTGTAGAAGCGTCGCTTGTTATAAAGCATATAATTTAAACAAGCAAAAGAACCCGCGCGTTGCGGCGGGACTAATTTTTTGAATAATTTTTTTTATGTTTCTGGGGTTTTTTTTTGGGCGATGCGTTATGGCGGGGCTAATTTTTAATATTTTCTTTTTTTGTATGATTCGAGGGAAAAAATTTGCGTTGGGACGGACTAATTTTTTCCCGAATATTTTCTTTTTATGGACGGTTTTGTAAATATTTTTACGGGATTTTTTGTGTATGAAAATCGTAAATACTTAAAAGTTGAGAGACCGTTTTGTATTTTTTTTACTTTGGGCAAGATTTCAGGCTAATTTTGGGCTATTTTTTTTTACTTTGGGCCAGATTTTGGGTCACATTTTATGCGAATTTTAGGCTAATTTGTCGACAAATGTGTATATTTTTAGTAATAATTTTTTTTATATGACTTATGTGTTGGGCCTCATGTTTAAAGTGTTGTTGTTTTTTTTGCTATATGGGTTTTTTTTAATATAATGAGTTTTACGTTTGTGACCATATCGATTATTTTAAAGTTATTAGGTATCGAAGATTTTTCCGCGGGTATTTTTTTTTATCTGAATAAATCGAAACTTTTGTAATATCTTTTTTTCCTCCTACTTTGTGCATACAAATTTAAAAAAAAAACAAAAAAAAACAATTAAAAAAAAATGACAATTAATTATTGTGTTATACATTCTTGTCGAAAAAATATATATTCCATGTGACATGTATGATCTGGTAATTTTTTTAAAAAGTATTAAGAAAAGGAATTTAACTTGGGAGTGTACATGTACGTGGTTTTTTTTTGAAGTTTTCAATAATGAAGATTTAAATGTAGATACGACAACCACCGAGTTCAAAAGTTGTAAACTCGCAATATAATTAGTTGCAAGTTTCAACTTAAGATCAAAACTTTATTGAATTATGTTCATATATTATAATAGACTAATAGAGAACTGATAACACTAAGCAAAATAATCCACTAAACTTTTGTATTAAGGCTGCAAAGCCTTTATATTTATAATATACTATAGTATTAGAAGTCTAAATTAAAATCTTTTAGTTGACTGACGTTGCTTGTCAACAATGGAAGCTTCAATTGAGAAAATTTGATGTGATTGATTAGTTGCTTGTCACCATTCCTGCATATATCAGGCGTAGCCTGGCCTGGTGTAAAGATACACAAGTTTGTTCCAATCAAAACTTTATTGAATTATGTTCATATATTATAATAGACTAATAGAGAACTGATAACACTAAGCAAAATAATCTACTAAACTTTTGTATTAAGGTTGCAAATCCTTTATATTTATAATATACTATAGTATTAGAAGTCTAAATTAAAATCTTTTAGTTGACTGACGTTGCTTGTCAACAATGGAAGCTTTAATTGAGAAAATTTGAGTAGTGGATGATTAGTTGCTTGTCACCATTCCTGCATATATCAGGTGTAGCCTGGCCTGGTGTAAAGATACACAAGTTTGTTCCATCAACCTTATGTCATAAGTATGATTTGAGACCTGGTGTAAAGACACACAAGTTTGTTCAACCTTTTGTCATAAGTCTGATTTGAGAATAAGACCCCAGTAAGCAGCATATGTATCTTTTTTGTGCATGTGAGTCGATGTTCAAGCCTGACATGGTATGTCTCTATATTCCGATTTCTTTTCTTTCAATTATCTTGCTGCTTTCTATAGCTTTTTTGTAGCTTTTTCCATCTGGCATTGTGCAAATATAAATATGCGCGTGTTTGGGATCTGGTCTTTCAGGGTGCTTTTGAGACGATTTCCAGTATCATCAAAGAGGAAGGAGGTTCAGAAGGAGGTGTTGTTGCGTAGGTAACTCGATGGATAAAAAAAACTTCATGGATTTGAACAATAAGAAAAATGGTGATTATATCTCAGGATATGATTAGCAATTCCAAAATCTTATTCAATCATGTCGTTCTTTGTCCATAAACCATTATTTGTTTCACTACACTCACTGTTAAAATTATTTAATTGATTTGATGAATATGTTGGTTTACATTGGTATTTACTTCTTGTGTTATACTTATCACTTTATTTGTCTTCTATTTGTACATCCATTACTATGTTCAATCGCACATCCAAATAAATGAATACAACTGTCTATATGTACTTCTTGAGCTTCCAACTGGGAAAAGTTAAAAACGAGTTTTTTATTTTGCTTTTTTAGGTTTGAGAACGCAGTTACATCTATTGACAAATCAGGACATATAGATCCAAAAAACGTCACGGTTGCAGTTTTGCTTCAGAATATAAGGTCGTTAACTACCATATATGCACTTATTCATATATCAAATAGGAGAAGAACATATTAGAGTGACGTGAGATGTAACTACCAAATATACACTTATTCATATACTATGTTGTTTATATTTTATTGAATTTAAATTTGTGCATACATTTTTAGGTTGCGATTGTGAATGATATAAGAGCATCAATGCTTAAAGAGGTGGACTTAAAAAAAGAGGCAGCAAATATAGAGGCCTTCAGATGATACCTAGAATCTATAGGGCTTACTCGTCAGGCTACGGCTCCTAGAGTTTATCCTAAATGCAATACCAAAAAAGTTCTGACAATGGAGAGGCTATATGGAGTTCCTCTTACTGACTTGGACATGGTCGCGGATCATCAGATTATTATGGATCAAAAGGTAACCAATCTTTTTGTTATATCTAAACGTCTTTACGTTTTAAATACGTGCATGCACATAAATTTTATTTTGAAAATCTCAGAAGGAAGTCCATAATTTCTTTCAAATAATTGCACGCATCCACTAGATGCTTTCCATACAGCCCGTCCGATGTTTATGCATATATGGATTATGAATTGGGATGGATTTTTCATGCATCGAACAAAAGGATTGATGTCTTGAAACGACGGGCTAATGTTTTAGGACATCATAATGTTGCAATGAACAGACTTAACTCTTGAACCTAAAGGCTGATGCGGAAAAAACGGTCTAAGTCACTGAAACAACGGGCTGATGCTATGGGACGGGTTTCACAATTTGGGGGATATAAGCCTATTAAAGGTATGTTTTCATTAGTTAATTTTGAGTCTGAGTTAATGTGGGAATAATTCTAATTTGGTCGAAAGTGCCACTTATACTAAAAAGACACAAACCATTCCTAATTTATTTGTAGATATTGCTGAAGAGTGTAAGAAAGTGTTGGCTGCAGTAGAGAATATATGCCCACAAAGGAATCCCAATGCTTTTGTAGATATTAGATTACAAGAAATAGTTAGCAGAATATTTGAACTCCTCCCACAACTATGGGCCGAAGCCGATCAGTATGAAGAAACTGTTTATTCTTATAGACGTGCCCTCATCAGTCCTCTCTCAATGAAACCTTGATAATGACCATTCCACCATAAAAGCAACGGATGAAGAGGTTAGATATATGATTCCCTTCATTTTTATTTGTGCTTGGTAATAGTGTGGAGAAACCGATTGATAGAGATTGAGATGGTCACACATGTATGTTATGCCTTTAAAAGGGAAGCTTCAGAAATATGAGATGGTGACACATGTATGTTATGCATTTTAATTATACCGAAACTTAGGGATTCTAATGATGAAACCGACACTGAACCCTTACAAGTAGGAGATTATCATTAAATGTACCATTACAAGTATATGTTTGTGCACTTTATAACGAATGTTTTATGAACCAAACCCGCCCGTTGGGCGGGTTGTGTTACCCTGTTAAAGGTTGGTTTGCTTTTTAACAAAGACGGTATTCTCACACAGACATCTATATGTCAACATTGTCAAGAATCAAACGAAAAAGAGGAATGAAGATTCTATGTTTACACAAACACGACATCCATTAGAAGTGAACGACAAACATTGTCTCAAAACAAATTTATAAACCGAACCCGCCCGTTGGGCGGGTTATGTTACTAGTATATATATATATATATATATATATATATATATATATATATATATATATATATATATATAGTCAAACCAACTTCACAAAATGTTACTTCAACGGGCGATTCTAAACATTAAAAAAACTAAAACTACGCGCCCACACCTCACTTCGAATAAAACCATACGACACGGAAAATTATCAGCCACTATCAAAATCCTTTGGCCACCGCTCGAAAAATAGCAAAGAGATCAAAAGATTGGAAGCAATTTGCGACCGGTGGTAAAAGGGTTTTGAAAGGAAGCGTCGCATGCTATTTACAAAGAAAGGAAGTGTGGCATGCAATTTACAAAGAAAGGATGTGTCGCATGCAATTAAAAGTATATTCTTTCCGTGTTAGTATTTTAAAATCCTATTGTCTAATTGTACTCATAAACTTTGTAAAATTCTAAAATCAATAGGTTTATTTTAAGTTTTATATTCAGTTTCTAGTAAGTTTGAGCTTTATTGTATCTCGTTGAAGCTCTATAAAGTAGCCAAGTGACGATAGAGAAAAAGGTCGTTCAACTTTTTGTGATCAGTTAAGAGACGAGTGGTTTAGGGTACTTCTTTAGAGATGACCTTACAACCATAAGTTTTTTTTTAGAAAGGCAACAATTGCATTAAAACAACAAAACAAAATAAAATACAACCATAAGTTTGTTATCAACCATAGCACGATCGACTTCAGTTAGCATTCTGTTGTTTACATAATAAGACTAAAAAGTTGTAAAGCAGCCATGTATCTAGGGATATTGATTATACACTCATTTACATATGCCAATATTGATGAAATTTCATCCAGATATGGTTTAGAAATACAAGAAAGATATTGCAATGTGAAAACTAACACAAACATATATTCCTTTTGGAAAGAATCGTAACTACGAATGGCTCTAAAAGGAGTACATGGTACGCAACGTGAAAACTATCAATTTTGGGTGACAAAATTAATAATTATAAACACCGTAACTTATTTATTGAGTGCGGTTCATCTTTCTGTTCATTCATACACAAGTTAATAATCATTCTAATGGGCTCGTAAACAAACTGAATAAACCCACGTTACAATCTGTTGACAATAACGTATTTATCATAGCATTAACAAAACACAATTATCTGATTGCTAACAATAACGTATTTATCATAGCATAAAGCAACATCTTACAAATTACATCTGATTTTGGTCTCATAGACTCCATGGTCATGTAAAAAAACATCTCCTAAGGCCTATTCTCGTAAGGTTTTGATTGTTTCATCTTTTTGGTACTTTAATTTTCGTCACTTGTTGTTTCTTTTTTCGAATAGTGCCATTCTAATTAATGTCTTTGGCACTTTGTCTGTTGCACTTTCTTTTTTGCATGAAACCTACTTGTTGTTCGTGTGGTGGTGTTAACTGTTGTGTGGCCGATTCTTGGAGTTGATTACATGGAATTCCGAAGTGAAATTTACATGCGTTAAGTACGTAGTTTTAGTTTCGTTATAGGATGCTGAAATAATATGTATAGAGAACTATAATGGAAAGTTGCAAGTTTGTTGTTTACATAACTAAAGTGATCTGGTAGTTCTGTGGGTCGACTTCGAGTAAGGCTGAGAGGGGAAGCGGTTTCTTGTCTTTTCTTGTTATGCTAACAAACCTGTGATACCAGCATTAGATGTCCAACCACCCGAAGAAGATACAGCGGCGTTACCTACATGGTGCATGTCAGCGTTTGTTGTGGCAGAATGGCCACCTGCAAAATATACAAACACATAACGGCTGACGTATATAATCTAATATTAAAAAAAGATAAAGGTCAACAGGGATTTCTAGTGGAAGTGGTTTCATGTATCGGGGCAAAACGCAAACGACATGTTTGCCCATGCGACGTCAGTCTGACACACAGAACTGGTGAACCTAATGAACGCGCACGATCTGTGAGTTTCAACATAGTATTCTGCTCTTAAACCAAACCTAAGCTCGATGTATACATTGTGTTTTCGTCAACGCAATGTTGATTCTGAAGGTCCATGGTTCCCAACAACGGTGTTACCCACATTGTCCACAGAAGCATTCGCTGTGGCAGAATGACCACCTGCGAAATATATAAACAAATGATGGTTAACATATAGAAAACTATTTTAAAAAAGACAAAATTCTAAATGAACAGAAATTATTGTACTATTCAAGAGGAACACTGCTCTGTTTGCCGATATCTCCAGTGGAAAATGCCTCCAGGTCCAACAATCATTGGGAAATTGCTAGAAATCCGCATTTAAAACAGGCTGCAAGTTGACGATGTGGCATGTCTGAAGCACAAAAAACCAATTTAAGTTGCTCCCACTTTACAGCTTCTCCTAATAAGGTCTAGTATTCTCTATCAGATCATTCTCTGAGGTCTCCCTCGTACAAGCTGCAAAACGAAATATTAATAACCTAAGTATAAGAAAAACTCGAACGAATAAAAATCAAAAACCAAAATGTAGACCACCACAAACTATCAATAGGTGGCCGATAAAGGATTGTCCTGTGGACGCTTTCGGTTCGGTTTTAAGAATAAAACAGAAGCATATTGAATCACATGAGGCAAAATAGTCCTAATCAAATTCGCATAACTCTTTCCTAGGTAATCTGAAGCTTTAACACAGGTGGTTATCTTTAGAAAGCAGCCAGAAACAAAACAAAGAAACGCGAAGAGGGCCACTATTTAAAAAAACCGGGGCCTCCGAAACAACATAGTTCATTAAAGAAGACCTGCAGATCAAACATAATTAATAAAAGGTAGTTATGAAAAACAAAAACAAACGCGCAATGGATAATAGAGATTGTTGAACCTCAAATAGAAAGAAAGGGCTTCATGCACCTTATCATCAAGCTCTCGGAAAGTGTTGTGTGTACACTCAGTATTTTCGTGCTCAAAAAAGAAGCCAATAGCAATAAATTTAACAACAACAAAATTTGAACGCTAGTTAACAAAGAAGAATGAATAATAAAAGGGCAAAAAGGCCGGGAAACAAAATAAAAGGGCCGTCTATCTAACTTACACATTGCGTCCCTATTTGTCTGCAGCAATCTGAACTTGAGCGTCTGTATCGTATCCAGTGCTGCTGAGATAGAAGGCAAAAGTTTCCTTGGTTGGGTAGGGAAGCTTGTAAAAAGTTCCTTTCTCATGCAAATAGATGAAAGGCTGCTCTTGGAAATCAAAATATATTTCCTCTGTCAAGGAGCCTGAAAGCTGAGCCAACCAAAGAAACACAAGTTTTATAAGGTATGATAATACTTAAGGGAAAATAAGTTAACATTATACGGCCTAAAACCATTGTACGTTCTATACCCAAACTAAAATCCCACAATTCCTCGGCTAAGTCCTGATCTTTAGCAATCATTGATGGTTCCGCCAAATTACTATCAGAAAAGTACTTGCCCGTGACACCTTTCACTTTAGGATTCAACGCTATATAGCACGTTGTTGCGGCTCCCTAAAACCAAACATTGAGTAATCTGTCATGGTGTCGGCCTACATCATACTGAAGCAAAGTACATTAAATATAAGAAACACCAAAGCCTATAAAAAAAAGGTAGAATAAAATAGGTTACCTGATCTTCAACCAATAGCCATGGAGGTGTACACCAAGCTCCTTGAGGGAAAGTATTGAAGGGGATGGCAATGCTGAAACTCATGCGTGAGCTAAATATGAAAAGAGATATAATGAATTTAAAGTAAAAAAAATGGAGAACAAATCATGATTGTAACATAAGGTGCTAATGTGAAACTGCTTCCTAACTTGGAAGCTACTTCAGCTGTGTATCGTTTGTGATCGTGGGCACAACTTATCAATACAATGAACCTGGTTGACCATTAAAGTATGAGCTTTATTTTTTAAAGTCAAAAGTCATAAAAACCATGTTAGATGTGGGAATCTTGGCTTAAAGGTTGATACAGCTAAACAATCTATGCTTGGCCTTACCAGGAAAAGAACAAAGACCATAATGGTGAAGTAATTTTTGCCGCTACAGTTATTAAGACAGTACATAAAAAATTAAGGCATTAGCTATGTTGTGATAAGTAAAAGGTAGAAATGGTGTTGACATAACACCATTCATGTATACCCTGCAATGGTGGTCAAATCGATCAAAACATTTGTCACGGACTCTATAGTGCTTGCTGACTTTGCAGGTCAAGTTTATAACTTCTAAAATCGGAAACAGGTATGTATTCTGTTACAAGTTTTTATCATATCATTATTTAGCATCAAGCAGTAAGAAAAAGTTTGTATTACTTGTGCAATGTCTATCAAAAATTCTAGGAAATCATATCAAAGTTGAAGTCTAAAAACTGATTCAAATGACCTCAATGATCAAGATCATACCTCAACTTCACACAAATTGCAGTAGAACATGCCATCTTCACTTATTTGAAGTTCAACATAACACCTGAAATAGAATCATCACAATATGGAAAACGCAATAATCGATTCAATAATACATAACCATATAAACCTGTATTCATATATGAAAAACACAAACTTATATTCATATATCTGATTGATTTTGAGGCATTATAGCAACATCAATGTCAGCATCAACACGTTTCACATACTCACTGCCCATGTAAATAGCCTCCATCACGCTTGTGTGGTCCTGAAATTTCTCCGTATATCAGGCATTGGCAGGATTGATCACCGTCCTGTCTCTAAAAAAATTTGCATTTAGTAATACATAACAATGCATGTGGTTAAAAGGGAATCATTAAATTATATAAAAAAGTAAACAGGCCCATATATGTCAAACCAAATGAATTTGAAGGTGTCATTCGTTGTAGCCGGCCCTCCCTTATTGCAGTGCGCTGAGGTCACATTCTCATCCATCACAACTGAAACATCAAGTGATACCTGAGTTAGATCCAACGGGAATCCAAAAGTGTCCCAAAATACAAATGCCTCCTGAAACAAACGATTTGTTCACAGAGAAAAAGAGATCAATACTTCGTAGACGGTATTATGACTATCAAAAAATGGGTAAGAAGTATAAATTGGAGCATCTGATAGAAGGATAAACAAAAGAAAACTTGCCTGCCCAATTATTATCTTTCTCTGATCATCTTTACCACCCTCTTAAACTTCTCAAACCCCTACAGAAAACATAACACATATAATAAAGATAGATAGCTCCCACATGTTCCCATTCTCATCCTACAACAAATAAGGCACAACAAATACTGATGTTGTTGAGACATGGGTCGATCCATCTTGAGGACCTTCCTAGGAAGTTCACTTCATATTCATCATCCTCATTACAGTACCCAATTCGCTTCACACGGTTTTAATGCTTAATTTCTCCAACAACTTTCACTTTCACCTCACTCCTTGTGTCCACCCTGTTATCCGAAAACGTAAGACCATCGTAACTTTAAAAGGTTATATATATAGAAAGTTTAAGTAAAACTTGCTTTTTGGCCTCTTTTAACCCGCTTCACAGAAACATGAATATCATCAAAAGGATGATCCAAACTCTTGATTATGCCAATATGCGCACTCCCAAATCCACTATCAGTGATCTCAGACGACATTTAAAATTTTTAGCGGCATTCTTAAGCTCCGAAAGTGTGAAAACTCTAAGACTGCTTGATCTCATATTTAGAGTTGTGGTATCATAATCGAACAGTGCATTCCATATGTTCTGATGAATGAGTGGTCTGGTATCTAGGCAGGGGCGGACCCAGCTTATAGCACGGGTGTGCACGTGCATACCCTGCGATTCGACAGGTTAGTGTAAAAAAAAATTGTTTTTTTTAAGTAATATACAAGGAGTGCATACCTTCAAAGTTGAGTGCATACCCTATGTTGAAATCCTAGGTCCGCCACTGTATCTAGGTTGGCATGGTCAAAGACTGTAAACGGGTTGGGCAAGTTAAACCTGTATTTTTCCAGCTTTACGCCCCGAGGAAACAAACTATTTTCTTGATTGGTATCGAGCTGTGAATTTGGCTTCAAAATGTTGAAAATGAAAGGAAAACGTTGGACCACCATGTAAACAAAAAGTACAGAAACTAAAAACACGACAACAAAAAAGGAAGGAATATTACCGTCATATCACGAAGAGGCTTATATGCTAAAGCGAGAACACAGGATTCTTGGATGGTCTCTTGTGCACACTGAAATTACAATATGCCATATTTTACTTTACGGAAACACACAAAGTCATATGGTGTAGGTGCATAAAATGGTCAGTACAAATAGGATTCTTTGTTTAAAAAGCATTGATAAACACCCTTTGTTGCAGAACATGCAAACGCACCTTTAAGCGCTTAAAGAAGGAAGAATGAGTGCCATTAGTTATATACCATATTATTATTAAATTAAGTAATGTCGAATGTACAAACTCATGACGGTATTAGAAATGATGTTACCTCTGTGATAGGCATATAACAACCTATAAAAGTACTGTGCATCACGATAGTATTATAACAGCCAATAAAAGTATATTGTTTCAAAACAAAGTTATCATACCACGAGATATCTGATTCTGTGAAATAGCATTTAATATAGCATCTCTCTCTTTGTAAGCAGGGAGGCTTAAACGGAGTTGTATCATCCTCCAACCTTTTGAAGAATCCTGTAACAAATGGGCATTTTTCATATTAGTATTTGAATCTTTGTACATTTTAAACGCTTCAGATAATATAAATACACTAATCAGCCTCCTTGTAATAATAAAATGAGGAAGGTTAATGTCCAATTGAGCTAAAAACTGGACCAAATAACTAATCTGCCATTTCCTCAAAAGCTTAAATAATGGCATCAAGAAATATCTTAGAAAACTAAATCAACTTGTCAAATTAGTTAAGGTATTGAACCTGCCATGCTTGTTGCTCATTCTGTAATTGCAAACTCCTTCACAAAAGGACTTTCTCCAACGCCAATTGGCTCTGTAGAGGAAGCACCGGTAGCTCAAAGAGTGATTCATCTTCAGCATTGCTACCATTGCTGGTTGTCTTCGAAAACAAACTGTTATGAGAACCATTAAGAAACTTTGCCTTATGAGGATGGTATTCCCTTAAATGAGCATCAACTGTCGTTTGCAGACCTAGAGGTAAACACACCTACTAAAAAAGAAACATGCTTTGATACATTTTATCTAAAAAAGAAGATGGCAAAAAACGTTTACAGCCAGGATTGATATCTCCTTATCTTGAAGTAGTTAGACTAACAAAGATAAAGAACACGATTAAGGTGGTGTTTGGGATTGCATATTTTTACCTTACGCTTTAGCTTAGAAGCACCTCCCCATGTGTTTGCTTAAAGTGCTTATTTCATAAAAACAAAAGCAAATAAGCCAATATATCGTAAGCAATTCAAGCACTTCAGCAGTGTTTTTTTTGAGAAAATGACGTAAGCCAATAAGCACTCAAAATTAGCAATTCCAGACACACTCTATGTAAGAAACAAACAGATG
Source organism: Tanacetum coccineum (assembly GCA_026074375.1). Lineage (NCBI taxonomy): Eukaryota > Viridiplantae > Streptophyta > Magnoliopsida > Asterales > Asteraceae > Tanacetum > Tanacetum coccineum. The sequence goes on from BQNB010119185.1 coordinate 18,159, forward strand.
ATGTGGCACTTTGAATCATAGGAAATAAATGTCAAGTTAATTGAGCAAGCCCTATTTAATGAAATCACTTCTATTTCGGTTTATTGTGATAGGATTATAAAGGGTTTGTTCAAACCTTTGCTTCATCAGCGTTGGTAGGACCACCTTGCGGTTTAGCATCAGTCTCCATGAATTCATCTTGTTCATCCTTCTGAATCTATTCAGGCTCAGTACCTACTTCATTATCAACCATCGACTCTTGCTTTCCATCCATATCAGCAGCTAACTCTTTTCCATCCACTGCCTCCCGCTTCTCTTCCATATCAGCAGCTAGCTCTTTTCCATCCAATGACTTTTGATTCTCTTCAGTCTCAGCTTCCATCCAACGACTTCTGATTGT
>BQNB010119186.1:0-17271 GCA_026074375.1 Tanacetum coccineum
TCCTAGTAGCTTATTAGGATGGAGTGATAAGCTGTGTGTGCTTATTTGCCCACTTTCTTTGCTTATGAGTGCCAACAGTTAAAGAAAACAAGTCACTTTTGCCTTAAGTTAGTTTAAGCTTCTATCAACTTAAGCTCTCCTCTTTTTTAGCTTATTCATTTATACATTTTAGCTTCTTAGTGCTTATTTAGGTTAGGTTAGAAGCTTCTTTTAGCTTCTTCGTTTAAGTTTTAGCTTAAGTGTCCAAAAAAGTCCAAAAGACTTAGCATTTTAAGCCTTTAAGCTCATTTAAGCAAACTGTCTGTTTTAAAAGCTCATTTTCAGCTTATTCTTAGCTTTTCAAAAAAAGTTGTAGTTTTAGAAATTGTTAAGCTCAATAAGCTTAACAAGTTTTGTTCACAAAGTTTTTTTATAAAAAAAAGGGAAGACAAGGGGTGACCCGGGTGAGCAAGACTCGAACCCGGGCCTCTACCCTCGATACATCCCTTCTATAAACACCACACTTACCGCTGCGCCCTTGGGACTTTTTCATTAAAGTCCCAAGTGGCTTTGTATTTAAGGGTGCTCTCACCCTTATAAGCTATAAGCTGTTTGAGCTTATTTTCGGGCTTATTTATAAGCCAATTTTTGGTTTCTTATTTTTCGTAGGTTAGTATTAGTGTAAAGTAATTTTAGTAAAATTTTCAGCATTTTTAAAGATAGTTTAGTATTTTTTATAATTTAATTTAGTTAAAAGTTTAAAAAATTCATAAAAAATATAAAAATTATCAAAAAAATATTTTTCTTTTTTAGAAATTTTTCTTTAGTCATATAGAACGTAGGAAAAATACAAAAATTTTCGTAGGGTCATTTTTGTAACTTTTTGATTTTTAAAGAACGGGGCTCGGGTGCGGTTTTTGTCTTGACTCGTTTTTGGGTCAAACGACCTCCGTTTTCAGTCTAGTCTTTTTCATTCTTCATTATTAGTCCCCTAGAGTAGTTTAGAAGTGAAAATTTCTTTGTAGGGTTAATTTTGAAGATTTTAGGTTTTTGACCCTTTGTTCGGGATTCGTGCTCTCGTTTTTTAGCTTAATTTCATAATTTTTAGGTTTTTCTTAATCGTTTTTGTTTGTTATTGTTTAATTTAGCTTTCCACACTCTCAAATCATTTCTCTCTTTCAAACTCCAATCTTTCGACTGTATCGATTTTCCAGCACAGCCTCGTTGGGGATTAACGACCCGGGAACATTCTATACTGCTCCTGGTTTTATTGATTATTGTTTTTTTTAGACTTATATATATTTTATTTTATTATAATATATATATAGTTAAGAAACTATTAATCAATATCCTTATTTCATATTTTCTTGTCTTAGCGACATGTCAAACTCGGATGAATTGAGACACACCGATAACACTACACTTAGCGACATGTCGAACTCGGATGAATTGAGACACACCGATAACACTACACTGGTACCTCGCAGACTCCCTGACACACCCCCTCAGGTGTATCACAGGAGGCGTCCTACTCTCGGATTACTTATTTTGCCATCCATACCATCATTTCCCCCAACTATCAGACGTACCGCACGTATGTCTATTTTGCCCATTGAGCCAAATCTTGCTGAACGTGCCTGAATTTCTACTATTAACCTTGATGATTATTAACTTGACCCTCTTACTCTACCACCCTCACCTTTATCCCCATTCTCGATGGCTGCTTACCAGCGAATGATTGTTGAAACGGACCTCACCCAGAGAGAAGAAGCTCTAACTGCTTACGGGACAGAAACTGGTTAGAGTTCAGTGCCTGTTCCCGAGACAGTCTTGACCGTATGCACGACGCGCCTTAGAGGACAATTGCATACCATTCTCGAGGACATGGACCGTTACCCAAATGCCTGTTTAGAGGAGTTAGAAGCCTTCATGACACTGTGGGATGTGAAGCCCCGAGTTAAGGAAAGTTCGTTAGAGACACTATTGGTGGACGAATTGATTACTCAGCTTAGGCAAATGTGCGAGGATGCGGAGGATCGTGCTAGTAATGCTCAGGATGAAGCACGACAGAAAAGGAAGGAGGCACTCGAGGAAGTGATCCAGCGAATCTACCGTAACAACAACTAGTTTTATTTCTGTCTTTTGTACAACCACTAAGCTATGGGTTTGTCACGACTAGTGAACTCTTGTATCCCCTTACTCTTTGAAATAAGTATCATGTTTGCGAATAATAAACAGGTATTGATTTCCAAAAAGACATGCCATTTGGAGTAACGTGACTATCTTACGCATATAATTTTTCGTACATATCTGAACTGTCATTTTCATGTGGCTCCCTCTTATAGAAAATGGCACCGGACGACGCCCAACTGTCCGCCAAAACCCTCCAGTCAACCGTTTGACCAACCGAAACAACGTGGACATCAACAGTGGCATTGACACTCAGATGGTCGACCAGCTCATTGCCACAAGATTAGCTGAAGCACTCGCAGCTGCTGCTGTGACTCATGTTGCAAGCACTCAAGAAGAGACCAACCTAGGATCTCACTCTTCCCAGAATAAGGCATGCAACTACAAAAAATTCCGTGCAGTCATGCATGAAAAATTTCGTGGTACTGAAGGTGCTGTAGGCTTAACCCGATGGTTTGAGAAACTAGAATCTCAATTTGAGATAAGCAACGTTGCTGAAGGTGACAGAGTAAAATTTGCTTCTAGCACACTGCTAGATGGTGCCTTACCTTCGTGGAACGTGTATGTTCGTTCTGTTACTCTCGATACCGCTCATGCAACACCTTAGAGTGATTTCAAGGCTATGTTCATCCGAAAGTACTGTCCTTGAAATGAAGTCAAGCAAATGGAAAACGAACTGTGGAATTTAATGGTGAAAGGCACAAACCTTACCGCCTACAATCAACGTTTCTAAGAACTCATCCTCTTATGCCCTGAAATGGTACCCAACACTGACCGGTTGTTGGAACGTTACATTGAAGGTCTACCTTTGAACATCAAGGGTAACGTAACCTCGTCCAAACCAGTAGATTTGCATGAAGCAATTGAAATGGCTCAAGGATTAATGTACCAAGTAGTCCAAAAGTTAGGAGAAAACTCTGGTGACAAACGGAAATGGAACGGAAATCACTACAACCCCAACAACACTAGCAATCTCAATCCGAACAAACGCCCAAAGACAGCAAGGGTGTTTACAGCTGGGCAAAGCTCGTATGCTGGCAAATTACCTCACTGCGGAAAGTGTGGACGACACCACACTGACGCATGCCCTCCTGCTTGTTACAACTGTGGAAAGGCAGGACACAAGGCCAAAGACTGCCGAGCTCCACCTCGTCCCGCAAGCCAAAGAGGACCCGGAAGCCAAGGAGGACAGGGAAGTGATGTCACTTGTTTCGGATGTGGCGAAAAAGGACATTACAAGAACAAGTGCCCGAACAATGGGAGTCAAGGCGGTGGAAATCAGATACGAGGCAACCAACAAAATCCTCAGAATAATCAAAGGCAGAATCAAGGAAATCCTAAGGGAAATAACCAAGCATCAACCAACACTCAAGGAGGACGCAGAGAACCGGGCAGAGTATACAGCCTATGTGCTGAGGCTGCTGTGAAAGATAACAATGTGGTGAATGGTACGTTCCTGATCAATAATGTTTATGCTTCGTTACTATTTGATACTGGTGCGGATAGAAGCTTTGTGTCATATGCTTTCAGTAAATATATAGACATCCATCCTACCACCCTAGACACTAATTATAGTGTGGAGTTAGCCGACGGAAAGTCGCTAACCACAACGACTATTTTAAGAGGGTGTACTCTTAACTTACAAAATCACCTGTTCAAAATCGACTTACTCCCTATAGAACTAGGAAGTTTTGACGTCATTGTCGGAATGGATTGGATGGCCGAGCATCGCGCAGAGGTTGTGTGTTATGAGAAGTACATTCGTGTTCCGTATGGAAATGATATGCTAATTGTACAAGGCGAAAGAAGCGGAGTTAAAAACGAATCGAGATTAGAAGTCATCTCGAGCATCAGAACGCAGAAGTACATCGACCAAGGATGTCAAGTGTTCTTGATTCAAATGATGAAGGAGGAGGAAACTGAAATCCCAGAAAGGCGAATTGAAGATGTGCCTGTTGTCAGAGACTTTCCGGAAGTATTTCCTGAAGATTTGCCAGGATTACCCCCGACACGCCAAGTAGAATTTCACATCGAGCTAATACCCGGAGCTGCACCCGTTGCCCGCGCACCATATCGTCTTGCACCTGCAGAGATGAAGGAGTTAGCCGAGCAACTAAAAGAACTTTCTGACAAAGGTTTTATAAGACCAAGTTCCTCTCCGTGGGGAGCACCAATCTTGTTTGTCAAAAAGAAAGATGGATCTTTCCGAATGTGTATCGATTATCGTGAGTTGAACAAACTTACAGTGAAAAATCGTTATCCCTTACCAAGGATCGATGACTTATTCGATCAGTTGCAAGGGTCTAGCATCTACTCGAAAATTGACTTAAGGTCAGGTTATCATCAGTTAAGGGTTAGAGAAGAAGATATTCCCAAGACTGCTTTCAGAACACGATACGGACACTATGAGTTCCAAGTTATGCCTTTTGGGTTGACCAACGCACCTGCGGTATTCATGGACCTCATGAACCGTGTGTGCAAACCATACTTGGACAAGTTTGTGATTGTGTTCATCGACGATATTCTCATATACTCCCGCAATGAGAAAGAACACGAGGAACACCTGAAAACTATTCTGGAGTTGCTGAAGAAGGAAGAACTGTATGCCAAATTTTCTAAATGTGAATTTTGGATCAATACGGTAAAATTCCTTGGTCACGTGATTGATAGCAGTGGTATTCACGTGGACCCAGCTAAGATTGAAGCTGTTAAGAATTGGGCATCTCCAACCACTCCTTCGGAGATTCGCCAGTTCTTAGGTCTTGCAGGATACTATAGGAGATTCATCGAAGGATTCTCCAAAATAGCTAAGCCCATGACTGAGCTTACGCAGAAGAAACAAAAGTTCGATTGGGGTGAAGAACAGGAAGAAGCTTTTCAGCTATTGAAATAGAAACTATGTGATGCACCCATTTTAGCACTACCAGAAGGCAGTGATGATTTTTTGGTGTACTGTGATGCATCCATAAAAGGATTAGGTGCGGTACTGATGCAGAGAATGAGAGTTATTGCATACGCTTCCAGACAACTAAAGATCCCACTGAGAAGAAAATTACCACCACTCATGATCTGGAGTTAGGGCGGTAGTATTCACCCTAAGACTGGGAGACACTATTTATTATGGCCACGTAAGTTGTGTAGTATTCACCGACCACAAGATTTTACAACACATCTTAGACCAAAAAGTCCTCAATATGAGGCAACGCCGATGGATAGAACTCCTAAGTGATTACGATTGCGAAATTCGTTATCACCCGGGAAACGCAAATGTCATAGCAGATGCTTTGAGTCGAAAGGAAAGGATCGAACCGTTGCGAGTAAGATCCTTGGTTATGACCATTGGCTTAGACCTTCCGTTACGAATCCTTGAGGCGTAGAAAGAAGCAGTTAAGGTTGAAAACATTGAAGTAGAAGATATTGGTGGCATGCTAAAGAAATTAGAAGCCTGCGCAAATGGAACATTATGTTTGGATAATAGAAGTTGGTTACCATGTTACGGTGACACGAGATCTTTGATTATGCACGAGTCGCATAAGTCAAAGTATTCTATTCATCCAGGAGCCGACAAGATGTACCATGACATGAAAATGTTATATTGGTGGCCAAACATAAAGGCTGACATCGCCACATATTGACTTGTGCCAAGGTCAAGGCTGAACATCAGAGGTCCTCTAGTTTATTGGTCCAACCCGATATACTAGAATGGAAATGGGAAAAGATAACAATGGATTTCATCACAAGCTACCCAAAATGGCAGTAGGATTCGATTCGATTTGGGTCATTGTTGATCGTCTTACCAAGTCTGCTCACTTTTTGCCAATGAAAGAGACGGATTCGACAGAAAAATTGGCCGAGGTATACCATGGAAGGAGATGTAGAAAAGACATGGTATTCCTGTGTCAATTATCTCCGATCGCGTTAGCCATTTCACCTCAAGAGTTGGCCAATCCCTTACATAAGGGCATTAGGTAGCAGTTGATCTTGAGTATGCTTATCATCCTTAGACCGTTGGTCAGAGTGAGGGAGAACCATTCAACCATTAGGGATCATGCTAAGAGTTGCGTGATGACTCGGGAATGGTTGGGATAGACATTTACCCCTAGTAGAATTTTCGTACAACAATAGTTATCACACGAGCATTAAAGCTGCACCGTTCGAAGCACTTTACGGTAGGAAGTGTCGTTCACCTGTTTGTTGGGCTGAAGTTGGAGAAGCACAACTTACCGGACCAGAGATTATTCACGAGACTACGGAAAAGATCTTCAAGATTAGGGATCGCATGCAAGCTGCACGCGATCGACAAAAGAGCTATGCTGACAAGAGGCGTAGGTCCCTTGAATTTGAAGTTGGAGATAAGGTTATGCTCAAGGTCGCGCCCTGGAAGGGTGTAATGCGATTCGGAAAACGTGGAAAGTTAAACCCTCGTTATATTGGACCCTTTCGAATCATAGAAAGGATTGGTCCAGTAGCTTACCGTTTAGAATTGCCTCAAGAACTTAGTCGAGTACACAACGTGTTCCACGTCTGCAACTTAAAGAAATGTTTGTCTGATGACACACTCGTTATTCCTTTGGAATAAATCCAACTCTACGACAAACTCAATTTCGTTAAAGAACCAGTAGAGGTTATGGACCGAGAGGTCAAGCAACTCAAGCGAAGCCGTATACCTATAATTAAAGTCCGTTGGAATGCACGAAGAGGTCCAGAATACACGTGGGAATGTGAGGACCAATTCAAGAGCAAGTACCCTCACTTGTTCGCAAATCCACCAGCTCCTACGAGGTCTTGATTTCGTGGGCGAAATCTTCTAACCTGGGGAGGCTGTGGCACCCCGTAAGAAAAATTAGATTCTCTTTTTGTTAAGTAAAAGTCATGTACTGAAAGTTTGCAAATTTACCGTTAATTTCAACAAGGAGTCATTTTATGATCGTCAATGCATTACCTTTTGTCATGGAAAGTTTAATTTGCACGCGAATATCACCATTATTACTGTGTGTCTAAAAGGATATTTTTCTTAACGAGTAACGAAAATCCATAATTATTTCACTTTTGTGAAATCGAGGCCATTTTCTTGTAACACTTCATTTAAAACGTATCCATAAAATTAATACCAATGATAAAACTTAATTGTATTCAACAAAGATAAAATAAATATATATATAATTCAAATAAAAAACAATATCAGATGTATATACATATGAATGTATATAAACCAATATACAATAATAATGAGACATCCATCATCACAAATCCTTACACACTACCCTACCTGTTTTCTTATTTTGAATATCTCCATCACATGATACGTCTTATAAACCTGATACAATTTCAAATGGAAGAAACAAGATATAGTAGAGATTCCTTAATAGTATTAGAAAAGAGGCAATGATGATACAGTATTAGAAAATCATTATGGCTCATAGTAGTATAGGGTCATTCCACATGCAACATTTCAGTAATCAATCAAAGACCTTGTGTATAAATGAGACACCATGCACGAACAAACTTATCTCAACTAAAATTTGAAATAAAGATTAAATAAATCGGTGTGGAGTTAGGTCTCGTTTTCGTTGGATCAAGGGCTAGGAAGCGTCGGGTTTTAAAGGGTTGAAGCAAGGGAGGTTCGAGTCTCTCTCATCACCTCACCATCTTTTCTCATATCTTTAAGCTTGGACCTTGGTGAGTCTTTCTAGTTTAAGTGACATTTAACCCATATTGAGGACCGAGGCCAAAGCCATACAACTTAGCAGCCGGACAAAGGTCTCGGCCTTGCCTAGGCTATACACGGCACATATAACGCATGCATGATTTTGTGCTTATGCACGATGCAAATACCATCGCCACACAATAAAATAACCAACTATAAACTAATTTTTAACCACTCCTTCGCGTATAAGACTAGTAAACGAGACAGGAAATTCTTGTAAGAGCTTTAAACATGCGTGACCAAATGTTTGGTCATAAGGGGTTAACAAACCATAGGCGTTTTTGCCTAATGAAATAGAGGAAACCCTCATACGGATACCTCGTCGTGTAGCTATAAGCCCCCCCAAAAATGGGTTTTTCCAAGAAACCCAAAGCCAAACCACTGCCGGTCTTGCTCGCTGTGGTGTGCGTACTCAGCGAGTCTTGCTGATTAGGGTGTGTCATTTACGCTGCAAAAAAGAGCACACCGTGCGTGTTGTTTCGAAACAAAACCCCCACTCGTATCGCATGCTAGCAAGCGATTAATGGCAAGTTAATACTTGCTGTTGCGGCTGCGTTTCTGCATGAAACAAGAAGTCGCTTGGTGTCTCGAAATTTAGCCACCCAGTGGTTAAACACACAAGCCACGAATCATATGCAAAATATATATATAAAGCTAGAATATGCATGTTGCGTCGGCTGGGTAACAAAAAGATAGGAGGCCGAAAACAATGAGTGTAAGACTCACTGTTGTTGCGTCATTTGGGCAGCCAAAAAGAAAAAGGAAGAAACATGTGACATTATATATATACATGAGGTAGAAGATGACACAAAACCAAGTGGGTATAACCCACTGTGCTCGACCCAAAATCAGAAAAAGCAAGGGAAGTGGGTGGCCATGTAGGGACTTCATTATTGAATTAACACTAGTAATGTTTACTTGCAAATGTTAGACGTAAAGAAGTAGGGAAGCATGCGTGTTTTCGATTCTTGGGTCGTCCCATGTCAAGACTCAAGCGAATTGGGTAAACTAGCTAACGAAATGGGATTTAATCACAAAGTTAGAAAACTATAAAAACAACGATTTTCGGCGAAATAAAAATAGTAACGACGAAATTAATTTATAAACGTATAAATAAGCTAAACGCGGTTAATATAAATTCTTTGATGCTAAAAATATTTAGAAGTTTATTCGGGTTTTTAAAGGTGAAAAATTATAAAAGTAAAAGAATATAAAATATAAAGAGTTGTATATATTATATATATTATTATTTGGAAAGTCAAGGGATTAAAAGCGTATTTTTCTGATAAGAAATTTAATCGAGCTGAGCGAACCGTGATACATAAATCTGATAATTACGACAAATTAATTAATGACTGTGATATAAATAAATAAGCGCGATAAGAAAAATATATATAAACTTAGTAACTCGCAAATAATGTTTATATTTTCTTTAGATATAAATCACATGGACTTGTAAATATACGTTACGACGCATAGTCGTATAAATTCCTGTATAGTTACTTATAATTGTAAAGTCGTCCCTAGAGCCAACGGTTTAAATCAACACATTGAAAACGTAAAACGTTAACTCATAAACGACAATACCCTTTTTGACCCATTTGCGTAAGCCATTTCATTAAGTACTTTTAAGGAATTTAAACTAGATCTTTTGTCATTATTATTTAGGTGTTTGGGACTAAGTCCTTTCGTACGTGATTGAACCTTTATCAGTGTTAAGGCGATTAACCGAAAGGTGAGTTTCATAGCCCTGCACTACTATTTTAATATCATCTTTTGGGGTGAGAACATTGCATATTTCAACGTAGTGAATACAAGTACAATTACTCATTACTGATTTGGTCTAAGTCCCGATTTATCCCAAGTTGCTATCTGCCCGATTTATCATGAACCGTTAATTTTCGGAGCGCGAATGTTATGGATAGATCTATCGGGATTGATCATTCTCTGTTGGTCTTGAACTGAATTAGTCAGCTGACACAGTTTCATTTGAGTCAGGTTACGGTGTACCGGGTTAGACAACTGCAAGGGCATTCATTGATGTTGGGTATAGGTTAAACGCTTCTGGTGTCATGAGCTTAGACTGGTAATGCAATTTATTAGACTTTGTATTCTGTTATATTGTCATATGTGGATGAAATCTTGTGGTTCATAAAACACTACATTTTCTGCTTAAACAAACCTATGAATGTTTTTAGTAATGTTTTTCTCAGGTGTTAAGAACGAAGATGTTATATGAAGTCTCATGCATTGCAGTCATTTTCCCGTTATCTGAAGATCACTGGCACTATTTAAAACAATGTCGTATTGTCTTTTTTTATGCTTCAGTGAATGTTAAACATATTATTATTTCCTAATGACAAGTGATCGTTTTCTTAAAACTGTCCCCAAATATAAGGTCGTTATTGTATTGCTTACGAAGTATGATAAATCATTGAAGGTCCACACGCCCTCGGCTACCATTATTACTCTGATATTTGGGGGTGTGAAAGTATTAACAAAATACATTGATCATTCAAAGGAAAACCAATACTTAGTATTAATATTCAATAGTCCAAAGTTTTCAACGTAAAAGAATCGCAGAACAAATTTGAAGAATGCACATCTATGTAACATATACCTATCAATGCTATGAATTTTAGTCCACGTACAACTTCAGGATACTAAATAAACCACCAAAATTAAAAAAAGACATAAGAACTTTGGTTATAAGCGGGAAACAAAAGGTTTTGTTCAAATGGGCTCTAATTACTAGAACGGAAATTAGGTCGATATCTGTAAGATAGATTTAGAAAGTAAGCAGCAAGATATAACGGATGACCGAGAGAATAATTCCTGTTATTGTCTATTATGGGCTAAATGTTACCATATTTGCGGGTGTCATCACCATGATTGCATTTTATCTCAAGTTTTGCCTTGAACATGTCATTGTATATATATGCCATTGACAGGTTTCATCCTCACCGTTGATTTTTTGAAGCACTTACAGAATTGGGTCGAATGATCTTCTAATGTATTGCACCTTCTTCCAAAAAGTTACATTCAATACAATCTTTTCAGCCTCTTGGACCTCCTCGGATTTAGAATCTCGAGATGACAACCATTTAGTAGACTGAAACAAGTGTTTTAGCAATCTTGTGTTCCATCAAGCTTTCCAATGTAAGAAAACATGAAGCATGGACTGTGAAATACGGTATTAACAAACTTTTGTCCCAAGTTATATTCTCGCTTATCATTTAATAATCATTCAAACCATATCTGGTTGTACTCAAGCTTGGTAATCTTCTCTTTTTCTCAATTCGTTTCACTCTGCCACCTATTTTTATTTTGAAAAATCTTGCCGCATTTGTTCAATACAAGACGCGGCACAAGGAGTCCAAAACAAATTTTGTCGTTTTTCCTCTAGCATCTTTCCAGCGGCTTGATAACTGGGAGTGTTTTGAGTGATAACCTAGAAGAAATAAAAAAATAGTCAACTAACAACACACACACACACACATACACACTCGCCTCATAACTTCAATAGATATACATATATAAAGAAGCTACCTGCACAACGTTTTCCTCGCCCATCTCATCCACAAGCTTATCAAGAATATTAAATAGAATTGGTGCATCTTCAACAAAATCAGTGGCATCAACTGAAGAAATAAAATGCAAACGCCGATGACAAGAAACCAAAAATTTGATTAACGTCTTGTTGTGTGCATCTTTCTAAGTATCCGCCAATGTAGAACAGCCAGTGACTGCCCAAGAGGCTTTATATTTAGTTAGGTGTGTATTAATGGTTAGCATTTCATCTTGAAGAAAACAACTAGAGACCATACGGCTATTAGGAGCTGCTGGTAAGTCTTGTCCGTATTGACCAACCATCTCCAGCATCTTATGAAAGTACGGTGGGTCTGTTCCATATGCGGGAACTCTAGCATGATAAAAGAACTTGGATATTACAGACATGACTTCCTTTCATGATTTGATGATTTTTTTGACATGGGTTCAGGTCTTGTTTAATCAGCGGCACATCTGTGAGCATGCCAAAAAGCACATTGAACACTACACAATCATGCATTATCCTTCAACATAAAATGAGTAAGTGTAGAAGGACCGATAACATGTCACTCCTTGGCCCTTTCTAATGTCAGCATGTTGAGAATATTCTCGTACACAACGAAAGTCAGTGAAGCAGAAGGAAGATTTTTCAGAAGATTTGCTGTCATTCCTTTGTAGAAAAACCTCATATAGACCTCTTACCTACAAAGTGTGAGTTGTTATAACTTATAAGGGGAAGTATACATGTGCATTACAATTCATTTCCTACCATATCAAAGACAAAAGGAGGCAAGCAAAATCAATTTCGTTAGAAACGGCAAGCCACATTTACATAAAATCTTCATATGAAACAACAAATAAGTAATCTACAGACATTAAAAGTCAATTTCCTACCACATCAAAGATAAAAGTAGGAAGTAAAATCAAGTTCCTTAAAAACGGCAAGCCAAATTTACGCTAACACGTGCATATGAACAACGTAAGTAACCTACTGCATTACAATTCATTTCCTACCACATCTAAGACAAAAGTAGGAAAGCAAAATCAATTTCGTTAAAATTGGCAGGCCATATTTATAATAAATCATGCTATTGAACAATGTAAGTAACTTATGGCATCACAATTCAGTTCCTACGCTTCACGAACAATAAAGCAAGTAAAAACATAAATCAATTTCGTTAAAACGTGCAAGCACGTTTATACTAAATCACACCCATGAACACGTAAGTAACCTACTGCTTGCATTACAAGTTCATTTCCTAACACAGCAAAGACATAAAGGAGGCAAGCAAAATTAAGATTTCGTTAAAAACGGCAAGCCACATTTACCACTAATCACATTATATGAAACATGAGAAGTAATCTTATTGCATTACAATTACATTTTTAACACATCAAAGACAAAGTAGGCAATCAAAATAATATTTAAATTAAAAAATGGCATAGCCTCGTTTTACACGATAATTATTGCATATGAATAACGTAAGTAAACTACTGCATTACAATTCATATCCTGCCACATCACAGAAAAAAGTAAGAAAACATAATCATATTTGTTTAAAACTGGCAAGCGCACGTTTTTCACGAAAGCATCCTATGACAACGTAAATAACCTACTGCATTAGAGTTCATTTCCTACCATATCAAAGACAAAAGTAGCCAAGAATTGGACACCTAGTGCATCATAGTTAAAAATCTACCGCATCAGTCATATACATACACATCCAAACAATTTTACGTGAGCCTTCTTAACAAGATTATAGTAAACCAAAACTAACAAAACCTACATGTAGCTAACTAAACCACATATGATCAATCAAACGCAATCATTTTTGGACAAAAGCCAAACACCAATTAGCCTAATTAATGCCTATTTACATCATACCCTAATGCATTTCAGTTCAAATTCTACCACATCACAAGAATCTTATGCATTATTTTTTCATTTAGCCTATATCATTCATATGTACATCAGCATACAAACTAATGCATTTCAGTTCAAATTCTACCACATCACAAGCATATTCAGGTATTCACAGTCATTTTCGGACAAAAAACAAACACCATTTAGCCTATGTACATCAGAACACATACTAATGCATTTTAGTTTAAATTCTACCACATCACAAGCATATTCAGTCACACGCAATCATTTTCAGACAAAAAACAAACACCATTTAGCCTATATCATTGTATGTTCATCAACATACAACCTAATGCATCACAATTCAAAGTCTAGCACATCAGAAGGTTATTCAAACACTATTTAGCATAAATCATGGCTATGAACATTAACATACACTCTAATGCATCACAGTGTTATTTATAACACATCACAAGGTTATTCAAGCACAATCAATCATTTTCACACAAACTCCATGTTAGGAAATAGATTGTAAAAGACTTAATACTGGTAGTATAACAGTTAAGTCTGGTAGTATTAGTTTGTTCTGGCAGTACTAAGTTAATACTGGCAGTACTAAGTTAAGTCTGGCAGTACTAAAGTTAGTACCGGTAGAATAGCAGTACTATAGTTAGTACTGGTCGTATTTAGTTAAGTCTGTTTATATAACATAATAGTAATAGTTATCTTAGAGATATCTTAAGAGATATCTTAGGAAAGGATATGCATTATCCTTTCACACATTTGTAAAGCCCATTAGGGTTTTCCTTGGTGTATAAAAGGAACCCTACGGCATAGAGATTCACATATGTGTAATAGAAGCATTGAAGCTTAATAGAAATCAATAGCAAATTTAGTATCATTGTTCTTCTTAATTCTTATGTTATGTATTTCCGCATTAACATGTTTTCATAGTCAGGGTCTTCTCACATAGTTGATTTGGATTTATTCAAGTTAACTATTGTCTTACAAAGGCTATATAGATCCAAAGGACTTTGGACCTAAAGGTGGGATCGAGCCAATAGAGGGACTTCTGAATAAGATGAAGAAACAAGATCACAAACAACACTCTACTACAATTCTATAAAATGGTCTCAACCTGCTATGATGAGTTCTCACAACTTCTCAGATGATGAGGAAGAATCAAACCATGAGATGCATAGGATATGTGCTGCACCCTTAAACAAATAACAAACAAGTGATTCCTCAAAACAACTGCTATCTCATATATCAAACTCAATTCTGAAGATGGAGGAGCTATGACTATATGGGCTATAAGGATGGAGCATTACCTTGATGTCATTGACAATTGATGTTTGGAAGGTTAATTCAGAAATGGAAATTCCAAGAAGAGAATTTCAATGGAAAGGATGGTATTGTCCGAATCTTTCACTAGTAACTGTACAGGAAATTCAAGCTGTTGAAAGAAAGGAAGGCTAAGAATAATCTTGCTGAAATGGTATTCCCAAGAGCTTATGAGAAGATTTCATGGAATGGATGATACAAAAGAGATCTGGGGAAGCCATCTAACTAGGTTTGGTGTAATACAAATCAAAGATATACAGAAGCTGTTTCAAACAACAGTTTTGATGCATTTAAAATATCTGTTTAGAAGGGTTTAGAAAAGGGATATGACAGATTCCTACAGTTACTTCTCTGTTGGAGCTCTGGTTGCTGAAGTATCAACATGGGTGCAAATCATAAGTTTTCTCAGATCTTTGCCCCCCGGCATGATCCAATCTGGCAATGACTATGAGACTATACCAGAGGTGACAATTTTATCTATTGATGATTTGTATACATAAACCTTAGAGTTTTTGAGCAGAAATCCAAGTGCCTCAAAACATCTTCAAGTGCTCAAAATGGATGCTTTTGTTTCACCAAAGCAAAAGCAAGCACTAATAAGGTTAAGTCTAGTTTTACTGGTGGACTACGTACTTACAACTCCTTCTACTTCTTCAACAATATTCCTAATAAGGAAGTTTTTGATGGATTGCTGATGAAGTAATCTATTCTCTCTTTGCCAAACAATCAGAGGACTGGGATTTGCTTCATGAAGATCTGGAACAAATTGATGATTTGGACATTGAAGAGATGGACATAAACTGGCAGATAGCAATGATTGCTATTCGAATGAAGAAGTTTTATAAGAAAATAGGAAGGAGAGTTCGTGTGGATGGAAAAACACCTGTTGGCTTTGGACAAAAGAAAGATTGAATGCTTAATTCGTCACAACACGTCATTTTGCTAGGGAATGTACAACAAAGGGGACAATGATTGGAAAGAAAGATGAGAGATCATTTTATCAACATCAAGAGCGGGAAGCAAGAGAAGAATCAGATGGGCTTGCTGACAATGGATGATGGGATTGTCAATTGGGGAGAACATACTGAAGTTGAAGAAACAAATCATGCACTTATGGCTATCAGCTCAAGCAATGAGGTAACTTTGTGTTCTAAAACTTGCATTGATTCATACAATACTCTTAAAACACTATGTGATGAACAAATGAATCAGTTAGGTGATCAAGAAGCACAAATACTTGCCTATAGTCAAGCTGTTAAGAAACTAGAAGCTCAACTTGTTACTTTTCAAAAACAGCAACTTTCTCTAAATGAAAAGCTTACATTTCAGGCTAATGAAATATATGAAAAAGATGAAAAGCTTAAAAGATATAGGAGAATAGGAATGAAAGCTGTCAAAGAAAAGGAACAATTGCAGAAAACATTAGATTCATGGAAAGATTCTTCCAAGAATCTTTGGAGATTAATTGATTCTGGCATGAGTTCAAACAGTAAAGTTGGCTTAGGATTTGAAATACAATCAAACAATGAGGTTCTAAGTTATGAGGAAGAAATGAACTTTTCTGTTTTTAAATGTTCAAAAGAGGATTCAATAGGAAAACCTTCGTACAGTAGATTTACAAAGACTAATGATTTTAAAGGTGTTCCACATCCCTTAAGTGGAGATTATACTCCTAAACCACAAGAGGAAATTGATGATTCTTTGTATGTTTATGGTAAAAAGGGTCCTCAAAAACCTGAAATTAGTGTCTCAGATGACAATTCTTCTGAGCATTCTACCTGTCAATCAAATGACAGTGAAGGATCTTGTGGAAATACCTCTGAGCACTCTTTTGAGACTGAATCAGAAAGTTTAAGTGTACCAAATGAGATGTCTAAGTCAAGGTTGGAAATAACTAATGAAAAAGTTGTGTCTGAATTACAAGAAGTTGAACCTAGTTGTGCAAAACACGTAAAAACTCCTAGGCAACCACTCAAAGATAAAGAAACACATAAAGTTAATAGGAAGAATTGGAATGATATGATGGAAAGAGAACTAGGGGAAGGTTACTCTTTTACAAAGAAGAAATGTTTTGTTTGTGGTAGTCTAAGTCATTTGATTAAAGATTGTGACTATTATGAAAAGAAAATGGCAAGGGAAGCTGAGGTTAAGAGGGTTGTTAATACTGGTAATGGGGTGGCAAAACCAGTATGGACAAATGCAAACAGGATTAATCATGCTAATCAATTTGTTCCTAGATCAGTACAACTTAATGCTGGTAGGCCAAAGTTTAATTCTGTTAGGCCTAATATTAATACTGGTTGGACAAATATTAATTCTGGTAGGCCTAAAGTTAATACTGTTAGTTCTAATATTAATACTGTTAGATCTAGACAGCCAGTACCTAACAAGACCTCAAACAGTACAAGTCCCAAAAGACCACAGATGAATCAAAGAAGGGATTTTTCAAAATCATATTCATCTGTAAGAAGACCCTTTGCAAAAACTACAGCACAAATGTCTCATTCTAATGCTGTAATGGGAAGTTGGGGATCTGCTGTTAAGACCTCAGCAAGTTATAATTGGAAGACTTCTAGACCAAACTTCCATTATAACAGTGGACCTATTTTTAATAGAACTGTGAATGCTAAAGGTCCAC